>JAODAL010018537.1:0-74484 GCA_025379985.1 Phyllomedusa bahiana
TGCTGCATCATGACACTGTTTTGATTTGACATAACTGAGCGTGAGGTTACTTTCAAGGGGAAAAAGGGATTATGGGTAATTTTTATTTTTGGGCCATTACAGCTCCCACAGAAGTTGTTACCCATCTGTCCCAGAATCCTGAATGGTACAACTGCCCATTTGGGGAGCAGTGGAGATGGTATCACTACGTGATAATCGCATATTTAAAGGATTTTTTCTACCCCCCAGACCGCTTCGTTCACACCCCTGGTCAGATGGGGGGTGGCTCAAAGCAGGGGCATTTCAGCTCGAAAATCCTAGCTGATTGTTAAGGGGAAAAATGCAGGGATTTATAAAGTTTAGTACAAGGTAAGATTTTCAGAGTGGTTTCATTTGCTACCTATGACCCTTTACAGTGACATGCTGCGCAGATTTAAAAGTTTAATATACAGGAAAATGAGTACTAAAGGATGAAAAACTTGTTTTTTACTTAGGTAAACAAACCTGTTGCAGGATAAGATCTGCGGGGAGTGACTACTATGGTCACTGACTGAAGCAACAGCCTAGATCAATCAGATAAGAGACGGCGGGAGAGGTGGTCGAAACCCGGACAAACTTGTTTTGTCTGAGCGGGATAAGGGGGAATGCCAATTGGGCGCACCACTTTTTTGGTGTATTTTGCCCAAAAAAACTTTGATCCCTATTTCTATATAAATAAATTTTGTAATGACCAAAACTAGGCGATTTAGCCAGGCATGACACCTTGGGGGCCCTAATGTGGCGCATAAAATATATTAGCAATGACTCTTTGGGCCACATTATGCTATTGCTAGGGGGCAAAACTTTTATATTATGAAGGTTTCCGATGCCCTTTTTAAAGGTTATAATTCAGGGCACTAACACTCATTTATGGCCTTAAAAACTGCCGTGGGGCCCCTCTTTTCTGACATGTCGCCCAAAATCTTTTTACTTCTGCCAAAGCAAATAAAAACAGCAATTATTTGCTAATAGTTTTCATTTCCCTTTTATCCTACTGTTAAAAGAAAATCTTTCTGGTAAAAAACCCTTTAAATTTTCCCCACCCTCTATCCCTCCGGCCCAAGTGTTGGGGGTCTGATGTCACTTCTGTTGAGTCATTTTCGGTCCACTTTAGCTTAGGGTAGTGATTTAAAATTGATTATCAAGTGAGAAAACCCCCAAAAAAACCCGCTAAAAAACATTGGGGCTGGTTGTTTGGTGCAGGGCCCACTGCAATGTCCCCCAGCGGCAATTTTCCCACAATGGCCCTACCTGATTTTCCTCACACGGGCGGTTTAAAAAAGAAAAATTTTCCCAATGTGGATAAAAGGAAATTGGGGGTGCACGCACTTTATCAGATACCAGTTTAAACAAAAAAAAAATTGCCAAGGCCTCCAAGAACCAATCTGCTAAACAAGTGCCCTGGCACCATCACCATGAAGTTGCTTGAAGAGTTGTTTTTTTAGTTCAAACAGTTCGGATAAAAATTGTCAAAAAAATTGGGTTTCAGGATGTAAAACCCCGAGAACATTAATCATGGGGGGAAAAAAAATTTCCTGTGTTTCTGACCTTGGGGGGGGCACCAAAAGCAGCCAAAAAATCTCCCAAAATGCAGAAGAAAAACCACCAACATTTGAGCAACACCTGAACTACACTAGGTTTGGATTAACCCTGTCCTTAACCCTGGAGTTACCCATATGTTGCATAAATGGAGTTGATTTTTTTTAATGACTTTCACCTAAATTCGACTCCGGCCGCATTGAATGGCTGAAATTCCGGTCCAGTTTCACTTTGACCGAAATCTAGAGGCAGGTAATCTCACTTGGACCTAAGGGGCCTTTATCCCCCCCGTGATGCTTGGGTTTCTTATTTCCCAAAAAAAATTGTGGGGTACCTAAACCCCGGGGCCCAACTTCAAACTCTGGGGCCTTGTGCAAAATGAAATAGGGGCCCCCCGTTACCCGCAGATTTACAATACAGGGAGAAGGGCTTTTACGCCCCCTTGGGTGCAGGGGGCCCAGCGACTTCTACCGCTGCACCCCCTGTAGCTATGCCCCTGGCTAAGCCGAACCTTCCCATAAAGATGAGAATACCAGGTACAACTGCAGCCCTCTTATGTTAATTTTGGCTTGGGGCATTGGGCCGGTGGCCCAGGGGGGAGTGAATTTTTAGGGCCACTTTTCAAATAAAACAAAAGACAAAATCTTAAAAACAGCGAAGAGAAAAAAATCAAGGTAGAAATAAACCCCCAAATTCAGGGAAACCCCAGAAAGAGTGGAAAGCAGAAGCCCCCAAATTTCCGTGTTTCCCCGATGTAAGACACCCCCGATATAAAGACGTAGCGGTGTCTTGGGGAGGTGCTAATTGTAAAACGTACCAGGAAAGAAGACTTTTTTCGCGGCCTGATGATGTCAGCCTGGCCGGGAAAGAGCGCGTGGGAGGGGAGCAGCGAGGAGCGGGCGGCACGGGAACGGGCACGGGAGGCGGCGCGGCGCGGGGGGACGGGCGCGGGGACCAGGTAAGTGTTTTTCGCCTACGCCGGGCCCCCTACCTGCCTACAGCCGGCCCATACCTGCCTAAGCTGGCCCTTACCCGTTACAGCTGGCCCTATACCCGCCTACAGTGGCCCCTTTCCCCGCCTAAGCTTTGGGCCCCATACCCGCCCACAGCGGCCCCTTTCCCGCCAAGTGGCCCTTTTCCCGCCTACGCTGGGCCCCATACCCCGCCTACACCGCCCTACCTGCCTACAGCCGGCCCCCTCCCCCCTACAGCCGCCCTATACCGCCTTCAGCCGGCCCATACTGCCTAAGCCGGGGCCCTATACCGTTTCGCGGCCTATACCCCCTAAGGGCCCTTACCCCGCCTAAGCGGCCTATACCTGCCCCACAGCCGGCCCTGTACCTGCCTACAGCCGGCCCGACCTGCCACCGGGGCCCATACCTTCTAAGTGGCCCTTTAAAACCTGCCCCGCCCACCCATACCCCCTACACTGGCCCATACCCGTACGCGGCCCCATACCCGCCTAAGTGACCCTATACCTGCCTACAGCTGGCCCTATACGCCTAAACTGGGCCCCATACCTGCCTACAGTGGCCCTATACCCGTTACGCTGGCCCTATAGCCACGCTGGCCCTATACCTGCCCCCTATAAGACATACCCCCAAAATAAGAATACGGGGTTTTGGGGTAAAAAAAATTTTGACGCTGTCTTACTATCGGGGAACACGGGGGTTTTTTCCTACCAAAAAAGGAACCCAAAGTTCTTGTACCCCAGTGGGACCCCCCCAACCTCTGGCCCCCCTAGAGTCATATGGCTGCTATGGCAAGTTGTTATAGGGTAGGTTGGAGGGTGCTCCACCTTGGGCCCTTTTCCCTATTTACATAGTTGTACGGTTGAAAAAGGAAGTGCCCATAAAGTTCAACCAAGGGAATGTGGGGAAGGGGAGGAGACGGATTTTGGGGCCCACCCTTACCATGGTTAATGCCCTGAAACCCACAAAAACCCAATCTCCGGGGGAGACCCCATCTCTGACCCAGAGCCACCACCAGACAGGATCCAAAATTTTTACTAGGTACGCAATAATATTCTTTAGTTTAAGGTAGGTTTTTAAGCCTTTCTTGAAAACCCTCACTGTTCCTGCTGTGACCCCTCCTCGGCGGCTATTCCCCCAGATTCTCGTTCTTTCAGTGAAAAACGCCTTTCCTCTGGAGATTTAAACCCTTTTTCTCCAGCCCAGGGAAGTCCCCCTTTTTTTGAGGGGACTTCATTTGAAATAATTTTATTTATATTTATATAAATTAATCATGTCCCCCCGACTCTTCTTGCAGAGTTGTGTGCTGTCATTCCTGGTTTTTGTTCCATCATAGCAGCATTATACAAAAACAACGGAGGGTAGAAGTAGTCACAGCCCTAATGGCATCCAGCAGACCTGCCTCAGAATGGGGTCTGTTGGCTTCTGTTAATGTGTCTGAGGTTCTAGCAGAATGAATAGCTCAACATGCTCTGCGGTATTTTCTGCCAAATGTAAGGGAATCTTCAGGGCCTGCTCCTGAGTCTGCAAAAGTGAACAGAACCTTAGTCCAGCCCTGGTGCTGATGGCAGCAGTACTAGTTGTCACCAAGCTTTTCCAGAAACGGATGTAATTAAAGGTGTTTTCCCAGTACATATATTTATATACAGCCGTGTCACATTATTATGACCTTCGGTTTTGGCAGCGCATAGTTTATGAAGGAAATCATGTGTGGTTCGCTGACTTGGTTGGGTACATGAAGTGTGTGATAGGCTGTCTGACAATACCTGCATCATTTTGGTTCAAAGGGGTGATTTTCGAGTTTTTAGAGGGGATGTTTTTGGGGTGATTTTTCTAAAACTGAGCAGTTTTTGAATTGTTGGTGGCTGCTGTGGTGAAATGGTGCCATTGTCAATAAGAGATGTGGAAAGTGTGAAGCACCATGCGCCATTGGTGTCAGAGGTGCATGAGGGTGAAGTGATAAGTTACAGGGGAGCAGCAAAACACAACAATTCAGTGAACCCTACTATGTATGGGGCCCGGAGTAGACGGATGTCACTGCACCTCTGCTAACCCTACTGTGTATGGGACCCCAAACAGACGGAGTACTGACCTCTGCTAACCCTACTGTGTATGGGGCCCCAGACAGCGGATGTACTGCACCTCGCTAAACCCCACTTGTATGGGGCCCCCGGGCAACGGGGTGTCACTGACCTCTGCTAACCCCACTGTGTTGGGGCCCGGAGCAGACGGATGTCCGCACTCGCTAACCCAAAGTTAGGGGCCCCGGAGCAGACGGATGCACTGCACCTCTGCAAAAATACTGGTTGGGGCCCCAGAGCAACGATGTCACTGCACCTTGCAACCCTACGTGTATGGGGGCCCCGGGCCAGACGGATGCACGACCTCTACAACCCCACTGTGTATGGGGCCCCGGGGCAACGGATGCCTGCACCCTGCTAACCCCACTGTGTATGGGGCCCCAAGCAACGGATGTCACTACACCCTCAACCCCCCTGTGTAGGGGCCCCGGAGCAGCGATGTCCGACCTCTACTAACCCTATGTGTATGGGCCCCCCCAGCAGACGGGGTCACGCACCTAAATAACCCACTGTGTTGGGGCCCCCGGGGCAGCGGATGTCCTGCACCCGCTAAAACCATGGTAGGGGGACCCGGGGCAGACGGATTCACTGCACCCTGCAATCCACTGTGTAGGCCCCAGAGCGAGGAGTCACTGCCCTCTGCTAAACCCCACTGGTATGGGGGGCCCCGAACGACGGCTGTACTGACCCCTGCAACCAATGTTATGGGGCCCCAACAATTGGGAAAACGCACCCTGCAACCCTACTGTTGGGGCCCCGGGGAAATAGATGTCTGCACCCTTTCTAACCTACGTGTATGGGGGCCCGACAAGGATGCACTGCACCTTCTAACCCTACTGTGTATGGTGCCCGGGGCAGAAGAGTCACTGCACCTTGCTAACCCTATGTGATGGGGACCCGAGCACGGGTGTCACGCACCCTGCTAACCCACTGGGTTTTGGGGGCCCCAGAGCAGACGGATTCACGCACCTCTGTTAAAACCCAAATGTTATGGGGCCCCGGGGGAGACGGATGTCACTGCACCTCGCTAACCCTACTGTGATGGGCCCCGGACAGACGGATGTCACGGGACCCCTGCTAACCCTACTGGATGGGGCCCCGGGGGGACGGTTCACGCACCTTGCAACCCACTGTGTAGGGGCCCCGGAGCAGACGGGTGTCCGCCCCCGCAACCCTAGGATGGGCCCCAAGCAACGGGTGTCACTGCCCTCTGCAACCCCACTGTGATGGATCCTGGAGCAACGGAGTCACTGCCCTCTGCTAAACCCCACTGTGTTGGGGCCCCGGAGCAGACGATGTCACGCCCACTAACCCCGGTTATGGGCCAGGACAAACGGATGTCACTGCACCTGCTAACCCTACTGTTATGGGCCCCGGGGCAGAGGATGTCCGCACCCTGCTAACCTTTCTGGGTATGGGGCCGGGCAGACGGATGTCACTGCCCCTCTGTAACCCACTTTTTGGGCCCCGGGGAGAGATGTCATGCACCTCTGCTAACCCTACTGTTTTTTGGGCCGGAGAGACGGAGTCATTGCACCTTGCTAACCTACTGTGTTGGGCCCCGGGCGACGGATGTACTGCACCTCTGCTAACCTTCTGTGTATGGGCCCCAGAGACGGGAGCACTGCACCCTGCTAACCCCCCTGTTTAGGGGCCCGGAGCAGACGGTGTCACTGACCCGAAACCCCTGTGTATGGGGGCCCCCGGGGGGACGGGTGTCACTGCACCTCTGCTAACCCTACTGTGTTGGGGCTTGGACGAGGATGTCACTGCACCCCCTTGCTAACCTTACTGGTATGGGGCCCCGAGCAGACGGATGTCACGCACCCTAGTCCCACGAGGTTCACTCTCTTATGTCCTTTGATGTATTCCCCTCCACTGCTATTAGGAACCCTGAGGGGGACTTTTACCAAAATTTTTTCATCAGACATTGTCAAAAATTGACCATCATCCTTACCCTAAACTCAACTATGGATTGCTAACTGGTCTGCATGACTTAGCGGGGTTTTCTCGCCATGCAAATTTACAGAGCTGTGGCCTGCTTTAGGCTAGGTTCACATCTGCATTGGAGCTTCTGTTCGGAATCGTACTTAGGGATCCAATTCACAATGGATACCCAGGGCACCGATGGATCCTTAAAAATAACAATGGCCCCCGGGGGGGGGCCCCCCTCTGCTGTGGTATCTACCATCTTGATGCACTATTTTTTTAATTATTCCTTATGGAACATGTGAGGGCGGTTCCGAACAGAACCTCTGATGCATGTTTGCACCATGCCGTAGGCTGAACACTTCCTGGTCAGGCTGTTGGTGGGTCTATAGCAGTGATTGGCATATCATACCTGAGCCTGTGCTGAACCTGTTACATTTTAAAGAATGGAAGATTTAATAAACGTAGTACACAAGACTACAACCTAAGGGGGAAAGTTATTTATTTACTTAAAGTTTTGTTACCATAGACTTTGATGGTATATCGCTAGCAAATTTTTAAAAGGGCTCCCACTGGGTGTAATTCGGGACCCCATAGAACGGGGAAGAAGAGGTGGGGCAAGCATGACTGGTTCTCTAGTCTGCTCTGTTACTTTCGGGGCGCCCAAATTTGAGTTTGTTTTGGGTTTCCCCCCAGGGCCGCCACAAAATTTCAGGGCCCCCTACGGGGAACATTGGGCCCCCCCCCCCCCCGTCAACCCCGACCCCGCTCAACCCCCCTTTCCCAAACCCATCGCCCCCACTCAACACGTCCCCCCCCGCCACCCCCCACAGCCCCCCAAAACCTCCAAAAAAACACAGCCCCCCCCAGCCTTCACACACCACAGCCCCCCCCACCTCTCACACACCAGCCTCCCCCAATACACACACAGCCTCCCCCCCCAACACAGCCCCCCCAGCCTCCTCACACAGCCCCCCCACCTTCCCCACACATAGCCTCCCCCAGCCTCTAAACAGCCCCCCCCACCTCACACACGTCCCCCCAGCCTCCACACACAGCCCCCCCCCAGCCCCACACAACACAGCCCCCATACAACCTCCCCTCCCCCAGCCCACCACAAGGGCCCCCCCCACCTCTCACACACCCCCTACACACACAGCCTCCCCTCCCCAGCCTTCACACACAACAGCCTCCCCCCCTCCACCACACACACCTCCCCCCCTCACACCACAAACCCCCCCCGCCTCTCACCACCACAGCCTCCCCCCCCCAGCCTCTCACACACACAGCCTCCCCCCCCCCACCCTCACACACACACAGCCTCCCCCCCCCCCACACACAACCTTCCCCCCCTCACACACACCAGCCCCCCCAGCCTCACACACCCCCCACAGCCCTTTCAACACAGCCCCCCCCTCCCCCAGCTCCCAACCCAAGCCTCACACACAAGCCTTCCTCCCCCCAGCCTTCCATATCCCCCCCCCCCTCACACCCACATCCCCCCCCAGCCCACACACAACCACGCCTTTCACACACACCCCCCCTCCCCCAGCCTCTCACCAAGCTCCCCCCCGCCTCACACACAAATCCCCCCCAGCCTCTCAACACACCCCCCCCAGCCTCTCACACACAGCCTCCCCCCCGCCTCTCCCACACACAGCCTCACCACACAGCCTCCCCCCCCCAGCCCCACACACACAGCCCCCCCCCAGCATTACACACACACCCCCCCACCCCCACACACATCCCCCCCCGCCTCTCACACACACAGCCTCCCCCCGCCTCTCTCACACCCACAGCCTCACACACACACCTCCCCCCCCCCCAGCCCTCACACCACCCCAGCCCCCCTCCCCCCGCCCTCCCCACACAAAAGCCCCCCCCAGTCCCCCCACACACCACACCCCCCCAGCCTCTCACACACACACAGCCTCACACACACAGCCTCCCCCAGCCTCTCACACACCCACAGCCGTACACACAGCCTCCCCCTCCCCCAGCCTCTCACACACCCACAGCCTCACACACAGCCTCCCCTCCCCCAGCCTCTCACCACAGCCCCCCTCCCCACCTCTCACACACAGCCTCCCCCTCCCCCAGCCCCCCCCCCAGCCCCCCCCCCCCTCACACACATCCCCCCACCTCACAACCCGCCTCCCCCAGCCTCTACCCAACACAGCCCCCACCACAGCCTCCCCTCCCCCCCCTCACACAACACGCCTCCCCGACCTCTCAACACACACACCCCCCCCAGCCCTCACACACACACACCCCTCCCCACACCCAGCTCTCACACTAGCCCCCTCCCCCACCCTCTCACACACCACACCCCACACCAGCCCATCCCCCGTGTCACACCCCACCAGCCCCCCCTCCCCAGCCCCCCCACACCAGCCCCTCACACACACAGCCTCCCCACGCCCACACAACCAAGCCTCCCCCAGCCTCTCACACACCCAGCCCCCCCCACCTCACACACAGCCTCCCCCCGCCTCACCACACCACAGCCTCACACACAGCCCCCCCCCGCCTTTCACACACCACAACAGCCCCCCACCTCCCCACACATGCCTCCCCTCCCCCCCCCTCTTCACCCCACACCCATCCCCTTCACACACACATCCCCCCCCCCCCCCAGCCCCTCACCACCCACGCCTCACCCCAAAACAGCCCCCCCCCCCAGCCCTCACCACGCCCCCCCACCTCTCACACACATACAGTCCTCCCCGTGTCAGACACAACAGACCCCCCCCCCCCCTCAAACACAGAGCCAAACCACCTCGGGGGGGGGGGGGGGGTCGCGGGGTGGGGGGGGGTTTACCGGGGGCCCAATTACCTCAGTATGAGGGGGGCCCCCGGGTCTTTTCAACAGCGCACGCTTTAAAAATTCTTCCTGTTTCCAGCTCTTGTGGATCCTTCCCTGCCCGCAGGGGTCACTGAACCCGCCCACAGGGAAGAGGGCGGGGCCGACCTAATCACAGGAACCTGGGAAGGGGGTGAAGAGGCCCGTAGCCTAAGAAAATAGCGCCGGGCCCCTTCACAGACACAGAGCCGCGCGGGCCCCTCCTTTAAAAGAAAGAGGAGGCCCCGCTGTGGTCCAAAGTCGCAGTACTGCATGGCATCACGTGACCGGACACCGCGCGGGGCCCCCCTCAGCGTCGCCCGGGCCCCCCACAACACAGCGGCCAGCGCCGCACTCATCATGGACAGAGAACACCATAGACTTTACTAGAAGCAAGGGGGGCGGTCCCTTTCCGGGGCGGGGGGCCCCCCCTTGCTTCTCAGATCCCCCGGGGCCCCCCATACGGGAGTACTGCCTGAAACCCCCCAATGGGGGGCCTGGGTACCAAAGTTGGGCCCCACACCTTGACTTTGATACATATGCAAGTGATCAACATAAGTCATATAGAAAAAACCCCTTTAAGTAAACAAGTTTTTTTGAAAAAAATCTGAAGGATGAACAATGGTAAAAAGAGGCGGGAATTGGGGGGAAAAGGGGGGGGGAGAAGAAATATTTTTGACCAAAAAAATTGTGAAACGTAAGAGGAGATAAAATTTTCTTTATCTCCGACCAAACAAAACAAAGCAGCAAAAAATTTTTGGGAACATCTTTATTTTCCTTTTCCCCATTTGCTAGAAACACGACTCGCGGGGGTGTTTACCATGGTTGAACGACGGCGAAGGCAACTTGCAGCAATGAGTGATAAGAAAGAGCGGGGAGATGTAAGAAGAAATGATTGGTGACCATAGAAACTTGTCTACTGTAAGAGGAGATAAAATCTTCTTTTTTCCCTACCCCAAAAACAAAACAGCATGTATTTGGTAATTATCTTCGTTTAAAATTTCCCTACAGTTAAAAACTAATGTGTAGGAGAAAAAACCCCCTTAATTTACCCGCCCCATCCCTCCAGTCCCAAATTGTGGTCTGATGTCACTTCCTGTCTGATGTGACGTCTGATGTAACTTTCGGTCCAACATTACCTTAGGGTATCCTAATTTGAACCGAAATTGATGATGGATGGGAATTGACATCAGAGCTCGAGCGCCCCAGGACTGGAGGCAACAGGGTTCAGTAAGTTAAGCCCTGCAGATCTGTTAAAAACCCCTAAAACTAAATTTTGGGTTTGGTTAATTAAGGGGTTTAGGGGTTTTTTTTGGGGGGGAATATTGCTAAAAATTGATTCAGGCTGACCAGAAGTGAAGCACTTAGATTTGGGTCAAATTTGACTTTGACCCAATTTTGAAGCCAAACACTACTTGCCAACCTTTTTGAATCTTAGAAATTTAAACTCTACCGGGGGGGAAAGCCCCCGAAAAAAACACAGAGTTGCCCCAAATCCAGAAGACTATTGGAAGAACCAGGAGAGTTGGCAAGTATGTTCCTGGCTGACCCTTAACCTGACCTCTACCTTGTTCCTGCATATTGCCTCACCTCAGGCCCTGGATGTATCTATAGAACATGTGCAGCCCCTACTAATGTAAGAAGAAGCCGCATCATCCTATAGCTCTAGTGCTGTGTACATATTTGCTGGATATAATGACTTGCATGGACAAGACCAGTGTCGTAACCCTGCAAATATCAAGCAATACCTTGGTTTATTTACATCTCCTCTCCCCACTTAGGGAGTTCAGTTTGCTGAATGTGTTTGCCAAAGGGATGAGTAATATCCTTTTCATGTTCAGAACCTTTCATTGTTTGTACAGTGTGTTGTAGATAGAAAGTAAAAGTAATGTGGAGTGTGATTTATGTACACACATTAACAAAATTTTTGTACCCCTTCCGTTAAAGAAAGAAAAACCCATAATAGTCACTTAAAGAACTTGAAGCTGACAAAAGTCATAATACGTTTAAATTAAATCAACTAATGAAAATCAGACAATGCATTTAAATTATGGTTTTAACAGAAAAATATATATAAAAACTAACAAAACTGGGCAAAAATTATGGTACCCCTAGAAAAGATAAAAAATTATTTGATCATAGGGACAGAACTAAGGTGTTTCCTGTAATTAGCATCACAGGTGTCTTCAAACTTGTAATTGGTCAGTCTGCCTATAGAGGGTCAAAAGTAGTCACTGTGCTGTTTGGAATTATGGTGTGTACCACACTGAACATGGCCAAATGGAAGCTAAGGAGAGAGTTGTCTCAGGAGATTAGAAAGAAAATTGTAGTCAATCATGGTAAAGGTAAAGGCTATAAGACTACCTCTGAAAAGCTTGATGTGTCTGTTACTACAGTTGCATTGATATTCAGAAGTTTAAAGGATATGGTACTGTAGCCAACCTCCCTGGACGTGGCCGTAAGAGGAAAATTGATGATAAAGAGAGCAATGGGGGGAGAGAGGTGAGTATTGGTATTTTTTATTTTTTAATGCCAACCTGGAAACCTACCTATTTCTATCCTAATGGGGGAAATTTTACTACCTATTACCTGCGCTATGGGGGAAAAATTAATCGCCTTATACCTGCACTATGGGGGACATTAAACTGCCTATACTGCCTATGTTATTTTACTTGGTATCCATTTTTATTTTTTACATTTACCAGTAGCCGCTGCATTTTCCACCCTAGATTTATACTCAAGTCAATAAGTTTTCCCAGTTTTTTGTGGTAAAATTAGGTGCCTTATATTTGGGTCGGCTTATACTCGAGTATATAAGGTAATTAACCATAATGTTCCATCTTTGACCATCCAAAAAGTTGAGCAGTATGGAATTGAGTCTGGGAAGGAGCAAAGAAGCTCGGTAGGACTCTACTTTTCTTTTACTGCTTAATATTAACAATACATTTAGCCACATAAACTTGGTTTACGGTGTGTATACTTTTGCTATGAATTTTACATTGTTCCTAATGTTACAGTTTGGATCAATGTCTAATTCGGCCATACTCACAGCTGAAAGGCTTGTATGGACTGAAAAACTGGAACCCAGAGTAAGAGGAAATACTGGTCCTATGACTCTTGGGAAAGATAAACAGGTTGCAGCTGATTGACTGAGCATTAGCTCACATTACCCCACCACTAGGGGGAACCAATTAGGACAGCAATTAAATTGATACCTGTTCACACAGTATGCAGAAAAGCCACAGTATAATACATCTGCATTAATGGCACCCTTTTGTATCGCCTTATCTATATGCAATTAGAATACCAGAAACCACCCCTCATATATGAAGGGTGGTGTGAGAGGTGGTCTTATCGGTATTTTAGCATTTATGCAATCTCCCCAATGTATTACTGTGGCTTTTCTGCATACTGTGTGAACAGGTATCAATTTAATGTGCAGTCTAATTGTTTCCCTGTGGCGGGGTGTGTGGCTATGCTCAGCAATCAGGCTGCACCTGTTTATCTTTTCCCAAGTAGCATAGGGGCCAGTGTGCCTCTTTTTACTGGGTTTAGTTTCAGTCCAGCCTTTCAGCTGTGAGTATGGCCTTGATTCTGTGTTTTTTTGAGTAATTAGTGTCCCATTTTTTCTGTGTTTTTTCTGTCAATGTCTAATTTGACCTGAATTTAAGATATTTGGGTAGGCCCGAATCAAATTATGACAAATATTACCGAAATATATAATCTAACCCTAATTCTAAATTGGGTTTAGGATTGGGGTCAGGTTTGTAGGAGTTTTAAGAGCCTGATTTACTTATAGCATCACTATACTACTACTATCATACGTCACTCCTCTCGCAGCATCACTTCTGGTGTGTTGTCTGACATCTCTTTAGTTTTCCTAGGTTACCCCTATGTTTTGGGACACAAATGTGATGTTGGACATAACAGATGACGTCCAACATCACTTTTTACATCACTTCCGCATTCTACATATAGATGAGCTGTGATCTGCCTGGGATATTACATTTTAATATGTTACAATAAAAGAAGAGTTTTTAACCATATGAATGTTTCTGCTTAAACGTGGAGCTGGTATACTTCTTTTACATTGCTGCAATAGAAGGTCTTGGCTTTCCTTTATCCGGGCTCCGTGCAGCTGACGACGGGACACAGCTGGAGTGAGCAGACTGCAATCGCTTTGCTTAAAGGGGTTTTGCCACAAAGTAAAATTGACGTGTGAAACTTGCAAATGAAATAACAAAACATTTTCTCATTCTCATGATTAAAAAATTCTTCACCGTTTTTGTCTTAGACCTGCTCCTTTAGTGATCCATTGTTTACAGCTCGTCTCCAGGGGATCGACCAGGGGCTGAGAGCTCTTTCGTCCTGGTCGCAAACATGATCGACATCACCTTCTCCCTCTTCAGGCACTACTGAGTGTTCAAAATCCCCCTAGGGCTTCATTCTACTCCCGTCCTCTGTGCTCACTTAGTAAATTAGTCAAAACAGTGCAAATAAATAAAAAAAGAAACCTCAATGAGGTCTGTGCATTGTGAAAGAGGAAAAAAAAAAAAATCCACTTTTTTGGTTCCAGCAGGGATTTGACCTAGGACTCTTGTGCTGGAGGCAAAATCTTTACCTCTCTAGCTACTCACAAATGCTTAATAAACAGACCTTTCTTTGAGTCTACAGAGAGGAAAGGCCTGGTGATGTCATCCTGCTGGCGTCACATTGATCTGCAATTCAAACAAATCCAACACGGCCCCTTCTGAGGCACAGAGCAAGAAGAGCTGGATGCAGGAGGTATGAAATAAGATTGTGGCAAAACCCCTTTAACTACACATTTCACCCATTTTGGAGGGGGCACAGTGGCTGTTGTTTTTATCTGTGCAAATAGAAGTATATTTGGAATGGGATATGTGTTTTGGGTAATTGGTACTAAGTGAGGGGGGGGGTTGAGAGATCCCAACAACCCTTCCATTCTACTCAAGATATTAAACAGGTTCTCCGTTTTTGGACAATCACTACTTGTTAAGAAGGTTCCCTTGACAACAAACTGATGGCAAAGTCTTTCCTTGCTAAGATCCCCAGTTATTAGCTGTAATTTGTGGATAAACCTTGCAGTAAGGGCTTGGTTCCCCTGCAGCGCCACCACAGGAAAGAATAAGTCTGACACCGTGCCCATTCAAATCACTTGGGTGGTGTGTGTCATATAGGACAGGACAGGTCCTCCAGAGGGAGACGCTCTTTGTATCCACTTTCCAGTCTGGGCAAGAGATCAGGCTTCTGAACAGAGGAAAACTATTTTTTGATCCAGCACACCGGAGGGTGTGAATTTTTTTTTTTTTTTTACATAAAAATTAAAATTTTTAATTCATACTTGTTAAAGAATAGAACAAATGTAGGGTATACATGTCCCTTGCATCAGGCTAAAAAAAACAAAAACGACGCGTTTCAGACAAAAAAACCTCCTTAGTCTTGGCGTGGATGAGCTACATTGTAATTTTTATTTGAATTTTTTTTTCACAACCTCAGGTGTGCCGGATTAAAAAATAGTTTTTCTTTGGACTGTTTACCTATGCCCTTGCCTAAGGACGGATTGGCCGAGCACCCCATTTATCTGCTAGGTATACACAGCATGTGAAGAGTCGGTGAGCTGTATCTTCCAATGTCTCTGCATGCTTAACTCCTGAACAGAGGACCTGCTCTAATAGTTTCTTGATAGGGTATAAAAAAATGGGCTTCTAATGTGGAGAACCCTTTAAAGAAACAGAGTTAGGACAATGAACTGAATCTTTGCTCCAGGTAGGAGAAAGTATACATAAGAGTCTGTTTTTTCTCACTTCTGCTACCTCATCTAGCTCTGAGCCTTGACGGTATCCTCATGTGCTCTTTTCGGCCAGATGCCAGGAAGCAGTATCGAACTTCAATAGTAATGGGACCCAAGCAGCAGCTATTAGCAGAGCATTTGTTTTGCATCCTCTGCGCCCTATTGTCTTACTGTCGGCTATTGAGTGAGGATGATGGAGGGGTATACAGGGACACACAGGGGATGAAACGCTTCTAGAGTGAGCACTCACTTAAAGGGAAACTGTCACTACAGTCCTTTTGTATTCTGAATTTAAGTGCATATTCATTAACTTTCTAGACATCCCCCTCTCTCTTACATGGTGGAATAGCCAAAAATTGTATCCCTAGTACAGTGACAAAGAAAAGTATCTGCTCTCTTCTGGATGTCCAATTTATTTCAAATAGGATATTTTTAATTTCTAGCTATTTCTATTTATTTATTCATTTTTCAGGACAGAATTTATTTAAAGGAATTGAGTTGTTTAGAACACCTATTTCTAAAAGCCCAATTCCGAGTTAATGGATAGGGATCCCACTTTTAACAGCCTTGTCTAAGCCAGAGTGGAGAGCTACAAAAAGCATTTCTTGCTCTGGAGGACCCAGTGTATACATGTGTTACATTGACAATCCATCTAGGAAACGTGTAATACTTTATTTCTCCTGTGGGGGTGCTGCAGGAAAGTTAAAAAAATTGCAACCAAGTTACAAATGATTTACACATGATCACTAATAGGCCAAGCAGCAGTAGATATAGTATCTGCTCATTTTGGGGACCCTTCTAACACGTTGAAAAACCATTTTCAAGTACTACTAGCAATTCAGTACCACTCTTGCTCTGGAGGACCCAGCATATACATAAATTATAAAGATAATCCATCTAGAAGATATGTAATACTTTATTCTGCAGGGTGCTGGAGAGTAATTGAAAACTTCCAACCAAGTTACAGATGATTTACAGAAGACCATTAGAAAGCCCGGTAGCAAGACATGCTGTGATCTGCACACATGTCATGTGACCCTGGTATCCAGGTAACAGTAGTGTATGGAGGAGCAGAACTTCTCCAGTATTACTACCTCTAGAAGCGTCTTATTATATGACCACCACACATCATGTGACCTGGTTTTCCAGTGGTAACAGTAGTGTATGGAGGAGATAGAAGTTCTCCGTTTTTTCTACCTCCAGCAGTGTCTTGTCCATCGTGACACCACACAGGTCTGGTGGTCCCTGGTATCAAAGTAAAGTAGTTGAATGGGAGGAGCAGAACATCTCCAGTCCATTTACTACCTACCAGCAGTGTCTTATCATGTGACCACCACACAGGTCATGTGACCATGACATCAAGGTAACAGTAGTGTATGGAGGAGCAGAACTTCTCCAGTAATATGACTTCCAGCAGCGTCTTATCATATGCCCACCACAATGTCATGTGACCCTGTAGCCAGGTAATGGGTAGTGGTTTGGAGGAGCAGAACGTTCCAGTATTAACCACCTCCAGCAGCGGTCTTATCATGTGAACCACCAAACAGGTCATGTGACCCCTTGGTAACCCAGGTAAAGTTAGTGTATGGGAGGAGCAGAACTTCTCCAGTATTTCCACCTCCAGCAGAGTCTTATGATGTGACCAACACACAGGTCATGTGACCCTGGTTCCAGTTAACAGTTTAGTGTATGGAGGAGCAGAACTTCTCCAGTATTACCACCTCCAGTAGCGTCTTATGATGTGACCACCACACAGGTCATGTGACCTCTACACTTCACTCATACATGTCCATTCTTCTATTTCTGCACCACAGTTTTGAAATTCATGGTGTAGAATATTCACGCCGTAGTTCCCTGTGTGAAGTAAATATTGTATAATGGAAAGTTGTATTATACACATGATGAAAAAAAATAATAACGTGGATAAGAAGATGGTTAAAACAACTTCCATTTAAGTCTGATCTATTTACCTTCATGGTCTACTAAGCCTCATATAATGACATTGACCATCTTTTTTTTCTAAAAAAAGCTGCTGAGCAAAGGGAACCGGTTTCTTCTGTGCTGCCCCTGTGTAGTCATAAAGATGGGTTCGGCTCACTAAACTAAATTGCCAAATCTTTCAGTCATTTAAGGGACAAAAAAAAATAAAAGGAGGGTAACCTTTAACCGGAAAAACGGTTTTTTGGGGAAGCTTTAGCGTTTTAGGGATATTGCCCCCTTATTTTTTAAAAGGGCCTCGAAGCGGCTCTACCCCAGCTTCCCGGGATATTTACGGTAAAAATCCCGTTTCGATAAGCGAAAACCTCTGTCGGGATGCATGCCGCTTTCAGTTCCCAGGACAATTCACTGCAACATGAATATTACACGAAGACGCCCCCCCCCTTATTTTCCTTACAAAGTGCACTCGGTTAATAGATATTTTATGCTTTAGTGAGCATCAAAGTCTCTGCCGTCTACACAAAAGTGAATGAAAATCAAGAACGAGTAAAAAAAAAAAAAAAAAAAAAAAACCTGAAGAAGGATGAGAATTTTGTCCCGGGGAGAGATGTCTGCAAGTGCCAGAAAAAGGTTTTCATTGCTTTGCAATAAATTTTAATGTGAACCAGCTCTTCCACAAGCCAACTCTCTGTGCGGTATCATTTCTAGATCCATCTCCCCTCATCTCCTTCCATTGGAGGACATTTTATAGGACCCGTAGCTCTTTTAGCCCCAATACCCCTTTAAAGGGAATGTGTTTTTAAAAAAAGACTTATTTTTTTAACCATATTTTTTTGTTTAAACACTTTTTTTAGGAATTTTTTGGGTTTTGTTTTTTTTTTAATTTTTCTCCCCTCCTTTCAATTTTTTTTTTAAAATAATTTTTAAGTCGCATTTTCACTTTGGCCAAGGGAATAATAGCTGACACTTCCTGTTCTGTTTTTTGAGGCTTTTTTACGTTGCTCTTATCAGTAAAAAACAAAGGTCAAATGAAAGGAGAACCATTTTGTACAGATAACAAAAACCACCAGTCCCCAAAAGTTTTTCACGCCCCCCCTTCCCCCTTCACAGTGAAAATCTCCTATAGAGCTATGGGCGAACTGTCTAAAAATCCTATGGCATGAAAATGCTGTAAAGTATCTCTTGCTTTCCGTTAAACAGGCAAGAAAATGTTTCCCCCACAATCATTATAGAGGGGCCGAATAGGAAATCTACAATGGAAATGAAACAACTGAGGGGGAAAAACAATATGGGTCAGGGGGCTTGATTTTAAAGTAAAAAAAAAAAAAAAAAAAAAATTGGCGAAGATTCCCCTTTAAATCCCATTTTTAGTTAAAAATATTTTTTTTTTAAAAATTTTTTGGGTTTTTTTTTTTTTTTTCATATCATTTTCAATATTTTTTTTAAAAATTCTTGTCTTGCAGTTTTTCCTTTTGGGCCTAGGCTTGTTTCACAGCTTTTTTAACAGCAGCAAGAGATGCTTTACAGTAGTTTCATGACATAGGAGCCTTAAGATGACTCAGTCCTTTTCACTTTTTATAGGAGAGTTTCTAGTCATCTTTGTGAACTGGGAAAAAAGTAAACTGTGCAGTAGGTAAAAGGGGTAATGTGGACATCTCCTCTTGTGACTGGTGGATCCGTGTTATCTATTCACAGGGTTTGTCTCCTTTCAGTTTGACCCTCTTTGTGCTGATAATGAGCAGACATTTGAGAATCTTTCTGTACAGAACAGGAAGGGTCAGACTATTATTGGGCTTAGTGGCCAAAGTGAAAACTGCAGGGCTTAAGAATTATTAAAAAAATATGGAAAGTGATATGAAAAATTGTAAAAAAATATATAACCAAAACTTCCTAAAAAATGTGTTGAACATAAAAATGTGAGTTAAACAATAAGTAATTTTTTGATGGCACATTCCCTTTAACTAGTTCCTGACTAGGCCGTTTCCCCCATATTTCTTAGTACATGCAGGTTTGATCACTATAACACTTTCTTGGCTATTCTACTAGTTTTATTTTTTCCACGATACGTTAGGCTTTATTTTTATGTTAGTTTTTTGTTACATACTATGAGGGAAGACAGTAAAAAGAAAAAAAAAGCTGTTTTTAAATTTTTTTTAAAAAAAAAAATCTATTTATTAAATTTTGTAATTGTGTCACTTTTCCATCATTGCCGTTTATATATGTGCTATAAAGTTTTAGAGTCGTTGAGGGCATTGCTAAAAGTTGCAGGGGTTGTATCACTACAAAGATTAATTTTTAACATGTAAGGAGCAGTAAATGAAGACTTTTTCAAATACATTGCTTTGTTTATATCGCTTTGTTAAAGAGATAGGAGGGATTTTATCTGCTCTGAGTACACACAGATTTCTCTGGTTACCAACCTGCTTTCACCCGCCCTCTCTGCTCTTTGTCTTATCTGACAACAGGGAGTAGTGTCACCACGGGAGTGTGTTATCTCTAACAAACAAAGGAGATTAATTACTTTGAGCTCTGAAGCTCTCTGCTCTATAGATAATGTCTCCTGCTCTCATGTCAGAACAATTAGAAGAGCTGTGAATATGGGGAAGAGATGCTAATCACTGCTTTAGAACCCCCAAACAGCCTAACCAGGAAGAGACAGGTTGCATGAATGTGAAGCTGCTTTTGGCTCCGTGAAACAGCAAGGTGAGACAACCCCTTTAATTTTAATAAAATGTAATTTGTGTGTATTTTTGTTATTATATTATTTTATATACTGTGCATTTTTGCATTACTTTTTTTTTTCTCTGATTTTCTCTGTAACTAGGACTGATATATTTGTGCCAGTTACTTTAATGGTAACGCACACCAGGTGATAGGGGAAGACTAGATGGGTGCTCTAGTGGAAAAGGGTTGGCTAGACTCCCTATGCTGATATATAGGAAATCCATGGCACTCCAATGCTAACTCAGTATAATTTAATGATTAATACAGTAGATCAAGCAGATTGATTATAGAAACGGGTGGTCCAGATTACTGTACATGAACCAATGCAACAGAAACAAATCTCATAGGTATTGCTTGTCAAGCAAATTTCATAGATGTCGATTGTGGACATTTCGGCTCGTAGAGCCTTTATCAAGTAGCATCACAAATGTATATAAAAAGATATCCATAAAGGAA
The DNA here is from genome assembly GCA_025379985.1 of Phyllomedusa bahiana. NCBI lineage: Eukaryota > Metazoa > Chordata > Amphibia > Anura > Hylidae > Phyllomedusa > Phyllomedusa bahiana. The sequence continues at coordinate 20,311 of JAODAL010018537.1, forward strand.
ATAGATAATATGGACCAGAGGAGGATGAGCATCTGTAAGAATGGGTAATGGTGATTTGATCAAACTGCACACTAAGGGCCTTATGTATGAAAACTGTCTAGGTCTAAGACTTTCTTTGTTGTCCATCGCAACCAATCAGAGCTGATAGCAACCAATTTGAGCTCATAGTAACCAATTAGAGCTCAAAGCAACCAATCAGGGCTCATAGCAACCAATCAGAGCCCATAGCAACCAATCCGGGCTCATAGCAACCAATCAGAGCTCATAGCAACCAAGCAGTGCTCATAGCAACCAATCAGAACCCATAGCAACCAATCCAGGCTCATAGCAACCAATCATAGCTCATATCAACCAATCTGGGCTCATAGCAACCAATCAGAGCTCATAGCAACCAATAAGAGCTCATAGCAACCAACCAGAGCTATTATCAACCAATCAGAGCCCATAGCAACTAATCAGAGCTCATAGCAAATAATCAGAGCCCATAGCAACCAATCAGATCCCATAGCAACCAATCAGAGCTCATAGCAAATAATCAGAGCCCATAGCAACCAATCAGAGCTCACAGCAACCAATCATTGCTCATAGCAAATAATCAGATCCCATAACAACCAGAGAGCACATAGCTAATATTAGGAGCGAATAGTCCCCCTAAATGCCTTTATTTTGTACATGCATAAAGTAGATGTTCCACTAGTCCATTGTCTATATGGTTTTAGTGTCGGCTATGTGCTGATGTATTTGGTTTTTGTAGGTGTGAGCCCTTGGCACAAGCTCATTGTCATTAGTCGGATTGGCTAAGGCGTCACGGGCCATCTTAAAGGTCACTATACGGTATGTAACGTCTGGAAGGAAGATGCTGTATTCTTAGGGTAGAGGTTACTCCTGAAGATAGTGGCATCGGTGGGAGTTGGACTTGTATTCCCTCACAGATAACGAACTGATGTGCCGTCATATTACAACTTTTTTCATGTTTATCCAGTGAAACAGAAGCCAACGTTTGGTTCCTATCGTCTTCCTGTCATCGACCCTCAATGACTGTTGAACATTTGGAAGAATATTGCCTTCCGACCATCTGATACCGAAACAACCTCCTATAAATCCATCTGCCATCTGCTGCGGACCTAAAGGTCAATGCCAACAAATTGTGTCATGTATGTTTGATAAAATATGTATCCGCCGTGTTTATATGGGATGCTTATTCATTGCGGTTATCTATAAACTTTTATGGTGCTAACGTTGATTACCTGTTTCCTGTCGATCGGGAGCTGGTACACAGATTTATGGAGGCAGAACAGTGAACGGAGCACATGGCTATTGAGATGTAACCTTTCATAACAGATAATAGGGTTTCCCTGTAAAGCAATCTCATGGCCTTTTTCTAGGTTCTACATTGGAGGTTCCATTCAGAGCCTGTTTATTCCATTAAAAGGGCGGACACCACGACAGAAACCTGCTGGCCCCCATTGTTGTCAATGGTGGCTGTTAAACACTGTATTTGCCCATTCTGAAACAGATCCGGTGCCACCTCTTTAACCCCTTAAGGACCCAGCCTGTTTTGACCTTCCTGACACAGCCCTATTTTTGAAATCCGACATGTGTCAATTTATGTGAGAATAACTTTGGACACTTTCACCTTTCAGTGTGTGATTCAGAGATTGTTTTCTCGTGAACATTGTGCTTTAAGTTAGTAAGGATTTTTATCCATACCAATTCCTTGTTTGTTTGTGAATGAATATCAAAATTTCATGAAATTTGGAAAAATTTGCAAAATTTCTGCGGTTGCAAGACAGATAATTATTCACCACAAAATAGTTTATAACTAGCATCTACCATATGTCAATATAGGTTGGCATAATTTTTTTAAATGTCTTTTTTTTTTTTTTTACTACATAGGGGGTCTTAGAAATTTAGTTGTAATTTCTCAAATTTTCAAGTAAATTTGCAATATACCATTCTTTTTGGGACCAGTCAGTTCTGACGTGGCCCCTTTGAGGGGCCTACATGTTAGATCTACCCCAATAAGTGATGCCATCTGGAGAAAAACTAGGACCCATTAACGTATTGTACAACTCTATGTATAGGAAGTTGATAACCCTTTAGATAATTTCACAGAAATTAAAGCTAACGGAGGTGAATTTCAAAATTTCAACTTTTTTTTGCAGATTTTTCAATATTTATCCATTCTTCACTGGAATACGGTAATGTAACTAGGTAAATTGCAACTTTAATATCAATTCCCCGGGCTGCCGTTTTTAGAGATATCCCATATGTTGGCCCTAGTGCATTTTTTGCTCACCCATAAGCCCCGAATAGGAGGCAGGCACTACTATACTCTGGGGTATCTATTTGCAATACGATTTTATTTAGGCGCCATTTCAGGTTTTGGGGGCACCCTAAGTGCTAATACTTATAAACACCCTAAAATAGACCCGCATATTGGAAACTACACCCCTTAAGGAATATATTCAGGGTGCATTGAGTATATAGACCCCAAAGGTGATTCACAATTTTTTTTTGAGCAGAAGGGCTGTGAAAATTAAAAAAAAAATTTTTTTCAATAATCTGCAATTTTAGTTTAAAATGTTTCATATATTACCAAGAATCTGGAAAAAAGAACCCTAAAAACTTGTTAAGCAATTTCTTCCAAGTTCGGATACCCTACATGTGGGTGTAAACTGCTGTTTGGGGCGGCACGGCAGGGCGTACAAGGGAGGGACGCTATTTGGCTTTTGGATACGCAGATTTTGGTGGGGCCATGTGCTTTTGCAAAGCCCCCAAAGTAGCAGAACCAGAAGCGAAACCTGCCAGAAGTCGTCCATTTTGGATTCAACTTCATCAGGGATGTTTCTGCATTTTGGGATAACGTGATTGCACAGGTGTTCCATAGTTTTTTTTTTAGCATTGGGCAATGAAAATGGGGGGAAAACGCAGTTCGGTCATGGTTTTTTGAGTTTCAATTTGTACAGAATTCGGCGTGCAGTGTAAATGATGTGATAACTTTACTATTGGGGGTACACTTACAATAATATAGATTTTATATAGTTTTTTCTGTTATTATTACTTTTACTCAGTAGAAATACGTCTATAAAAAATTGCGTTTTTTTATGTTGTCCTATTGTGACAGCCATAACTTTTTTATTTTGCTGTGTGCAGAGCTGTGTATGGGCTTGTTTTTTGCGGGATGAGTTGAAGTTTTTATTGGTAACCATTATGGGTGCATATGATGCTATGTTCATTTTAATTAGGTTTTTCTGAGATGTTTTGAAAAAATACAGCAATCTGTGGTAGTGTTTTTTATTGTTATCTTTTAAGCGGTCACTCGTACGGTATATATAACATGGTAGCCTTTATCTCAGCAGGTCATACGATTACACCGATACCCAATTTGTAAATATTTTTTTATGTTTTACTGCTTTTTATACAATAAAAACACTTTTATCCAACCAGGAAAATAGTTTTTGCATCGCCAATAGTCTTAAGAGCCATACACTTTTAAAATTTTTCTGTGCTTGGAGCTGTTTTAGGGACTTGTTTTTTGCGGATGATGTTGACGTTTGTATTAGTATCATTTTTTGGGGGCACAAGGCTTATTAATCGTTTTAAATCCATTTTTTGGGAGGGGCCAGGGTGAAGAAATACTGCAATCCTAGTAGTGTTTTTTTATTTTTATTTTAACAGGGCTTCACCCGTTGCAGTATCCTGTGATAAGTTAGCTTTACTCTTTGGGTTGCTACGATTATGGCGATACCCTATTTATATAGTTTTTGTTTATATGTTGAGCGACTTTATAAAAAAAAAGAAAATGTGTTTTTTGTGTGTAAAACAATATTTATGCATTGCGATCTTCTGAGAGCTATACATTTTTTTTTTTTCGTATACAGAGCTGTATAAGGACCTTTTTTTTTTGCGGATGAACTGACGTTTTACTTGGACAACTTTGGCGTTTTCTAGGGAGTTTGATCGCTGTTATTTACCATTTGTATGTGCTGCCGGGATGAAACAATAATCTTAATTCTGGTGATTGTTTTTTTTTATTTTTTGTTTTTTACGGCGGTTCACCATAAGGCGTTAATTAACATTAACAGATTTATTAGGAGCAGGTCGTTACGCACGCGGCGATACCAATATTGGGTACTTTAATTTATTTGATCTTTGTTTGGGGAGATTGCCGTTTGTAAAGGGGAAGAAAGGGCGGTGTACGTATTTTTATTTTATTTTTCGTGTTTGTGTTTTAATTGTTTTTCATTTTTTTACTTTTTTTCACATTTTTTTTTTACTTTTCCCCAATAGGGGATTTGAATGAGAGATCTTTAGATCTTCTCCATTCTCAATAGGAATAGTAAATTGCTTGTTGCTATGACTGGTTCCTATGGGACAACCTGTCAGAACTCACGATGCGGGACATGCCCACAGGGCACGGAGCGGGTCGTGTGACCGTCACAGAAACCGGATGTAATTTCTATGCCCTCTGTGCTGTCTGTCAGAGGGCCAGGAGCTGCACGGATAGAGCGGATCTCATCCTGCTTCCTTAGTTATTGCGACCGGATGGTCGCGGCATAATTAAGGGTTAACAGCCCCCCCCCCCCACGAGCGATCGGGGTCGGGGCGGACCGCGCTGCGGGATGTAATATACAGATGACACCCCGCGCGACGACGCAAACTCTGCTTTAGAGTTCGCGCGATCCTCAGGACGTATCCATACGTCCAGGTGCGTGAACCCCCAAACGACCTGGACGTATGGATACGCCCAAGGTCGTGAAGGGGTTAATGGAGGCTCGAACTGGAACCACCGATGCAGATGTGAACTGGGCCTGAGTCATGTCCTCATTTTTTCATTGATGATCTTAGTGTTAAGGTACAGCTCATATACTAGTGAAGATACCTGGGGAGACATGTATGATGTAGGCACAAAGAAGCCAGTTCTAAATAGCTTTAAAGCAGTGCAGAGTGTATGGACCTGTTCTACTGCGGGTCATAGATTTGGTGCTTTCTAGTTCCACTATGGCAACTCAGGCTCAGGAAAATCACTTTTACCTTGGTCTGGCTTTTCCAGCAGTAATGCGCCCAGTTTTGCCGTCCTCCCATCATACTGTTGTGGTGCGGCGCCCCCCGGACGCCCCCAATCTCAGGCGCATTACAAAGTGCCTCCGGTGCCGCAAAATGGGCCTTATTTTAGAGTGCAACTGATTATACATCGAGAGAACAACACCAGAATATTGCCACAGCCCCGTACATACTAGTACACGTTGCCCCTGCTGTCAGGGAATTCTGTTATGGTCATGTACCTCAACCCCTTCCCGACATTGGATGTACCTGTATTTCCTAGCGGGAAGTGACTTCCTGCAAATAGACATACTGGTACGTCCTGGACATCGTGCATAAGCAGCGCCCATTGTATGTATATATACTGTATATTACAGCTGACCCCATTCGACATCGCCCGCGGCTAGAGATCAATCCAACCATGGGCGATTAACCCCTTAGCCGCCACTATCAATCATGATCATGTCAGCTAAAGGAAAGGCAGAGGGAGGGAGTTCTGTCTCCATCGGCATCGCTGCAATGTGATCACAGCTGTCGATGGCTTCCCCGCGTCGTCACTAGTGATTGGCAGTTACAATGCCCAGTAGTTCTGCTATGTACTGCTATACATAGTAATAGTGATCTGAAGAACAGTGATACACGTCCCCTATGGGAACAAGTAAAAAAAAAGTAAAAAAGTAAAACACAAAAAAACACACCAAACGAAAAACCATAAAAAAAAATAAAGTAGGCATATTTGGTATTGCCGCCTGCATAATGACCTACCCTTTAAATCTGTCATGTGATTTAACCTGCATAGTAAACCCTGTAAAAAATGGTTACAGAATTGTGATTTTCATTCATCCCGCAGCACATAAAATGGAATAAAAAGTGATCAAGTGTCATATAAACGCTAAAGTGGTTCCAATTAAAACATCAGTTGATCCCACAAAAAAATCCTGGTAAGCACCTTTTTTTTTAAAAAGCACTTCAACTTAAAAAAAACTATATAAATTGGGTACCACTGTAATTGTATAGACCCACAGAATAAAATTAGGGTGCTTTCACATGGTGCGTTTTTGGTGCGTTTTTGATGCGTTTTTTTTTTGGATGCGTTTTTTGTGCAACAATGTATATCATTAATTACTGTGCCTTCCTGTACAAAAAATCATACAAAAACGCATCAAAAAGCACCAAAAAACGCACCGGTGTGAAAGCACCCTTAGGCTCTTTACAACGGCCTATTTCGCCTCCAATCAGTCTGAAAATAAGTCACAGCCTATTTTCTATTGATTTCAATAGAAAATACGGCTGTCGTTAACACGCCGCGTATTTTTCCGTGACGGGATTGCCCACCTCGGATGACGACGGCCATCCGGACGGAATAAACAATGTGCATGTCAATTATTACGGACGGATTCAAAAAACCCCACCTACAATGATTGGAGATTGTTGAATCCATCGGGAAATCTGTTACAATACGTGGCGGGCGGTCACACTTTGTGGCACATATTTGCAACTGTTTTTTCAACTGATTTAGAACGTATTTACGATCGGCAATCCGATGTAAATACGTTCTGAAATAAGCCGTGTGAACATAGCCTTAGCATGGCACATACAATGCACAGTGAGTGCTTTCTTTAAAAAAAACAAAAAAAAACAAAACTATAAGATTGCAGCATTTTCTTCACTCTGGCTTCCAAAGATCAGATTTAAAAGTGATCAAAAAGCTTAGCCCCCCCCCCCCAAAATGATATGAATAAAAATGTCAGCTCATGCTGCAAAAAACAAGCCCCTACACAGCTCTGTAGAAAGAAAATAAAAAAGTTATGGCTCTCAGACTATGACGATGCAAAAATGTTTTCCTTTTTGAAATAAAAAGGTTTTTCTTGTGTAAAAGCAGGAAGGAAAAACATTAAAAAAATATACAAATTGGGTATCGCTGTAATTGTATTGACCTGCTGAGTAAAGCTAACATGTCATTTATACCACACAGTGACCATTGTAAAAAGTAAAAATAAAAAAACACTGCCAGGATTGCTTTATTTTGATCATCCCGCCGCCCAAAAAGTTTGATAAAAAGCAATAAAAGTGTCTGTATAAAATTTATATCATTGTAATTGTACTGACAACATAGTAAAGTTATCATTTATTATACCGCACAGTGAACGCTGTAAAAATGAAGCCCAAAAAAACAATAGTGGATCTGCGTTACTCCCCCTTCGCCCATTTTCGTGGCCCAATGGTAAAAAAAAACTATGGAACACATGTGCCCCCAAAATGCACAAGAAATGACTAGATGAGATCCATGAGGGGTGTTGAATCCAAGATGGGTGACTTCTGGAAGGTTTACTGTTCTGGTGGTTTGGGGCTTGCTAATTCGACTTGCCCCACCAAAATCTGCGTTCCAAAAGCCAAATGGAAATAATCACCAGCTTCCACTCAAGAGAGGACTTGAATTAAAACTTCTAAGTCCATAATATAACATTATAATATCAAACATGGCAAACTTCTTATTGAATACGGCATCAAGGCATCAGCAGTGTGAGAATCGTGGGCCGACGCATTTCGGATATCACAGTGGCTATAAAAAAATAACAAATGCATGCATTTTTTTCTAACTTTTTGGGGAAAAAATTCCAGTGGCCAGATGTTAGCTGCTAACCTACTCAATATGCAAACATAAAACACACCACATTAAACTGCAACGTGTTCTAGGTTTAACTTTTTTTCAGCTGGTTTGTAGCATTTTCCTCCCCATAGATCTCCATTTTTTCTGCACCAAAAAGAGCCCCTTGTGCATAGGTGGCCACGCTTTTTTCAGCTTTTTTTCCCCACACTGCAAATCAAGTAATGGAGAAAAAACACATTTAAAGGGGTTGTCTCACTACAAGGTTTGCTTTTATGTTTAAAGATTCTTGCAAAAACAAGTCACTTGTGCTCAATATGTGTCCAATAACAGTGGCGTCCTACTATTCCTAGAATCCCCTCTTGTATGGCTGGGGCTGATCAGTCCTCAGGTCACTATAGCTACAGACCTGTTCTCTCTCTCATTATAGGCTGCCAGCCATGGTTGCTATAGTTACAGACCTGGCTTCTACTGCAGCCTAGTAGAAGCCAGTAAACATACCCCTGAATTAAAAATGAAACAAGAAAACAGGACTGAGGGATGCGATGAAACAATGTAGTGAGACAACCCCTCTTTAATTTAATTTTTTTTTGCCTCCAAAAATGCTAGGGGCAAAAATATAGATGCCTGATCCTGGCTCCTGAAATCCATCCAACTTTTCAGAAATCTGAAGTTGATATTTTTGTGCAAAAACAATGAAGGGCTTGTGATTGTGTTTCTTGTCTTTTTTGCATTAAAATTTATTTTTTGTCTTTTCTGTATCATAATTGTTTATTGTCTTTTTTGCATTAAAATTGTGTTTTTTTGCATTACAATTGTTCTTTTGTTCTTTTTTGTATCATAATTGTGTTTCGTGTCTTTTTGCATTAAAATTGTGTTTTTTGTCTTTCTGCATTATGATTGTTTTTTCTTTCTCTTTTCTGTGACTGTTTCTTGTCTTTTTTTGCATCATAATTGAGTTTTTTGTCTTTTTCGCATTTTAATTGTGTTTTTTTTGTCTTTTTTGCATCGTGCTTGTGTTTTTTTGTCTCTTTTGGCATTGTAACTGCGCTCACCTCGGCTCCTCCAGGTAGCGGACGTGTCACCTGGTTCTTTTGTCATACAGTAATTGTTTCACTCTTTGCTCAGTTTTACAGCAGCAAACAAGGTATTTCAGCAACTACTGGTGATTGCAGGAGGCCGAGCGAACCTCATCATGCAAAAATGCAAATGAGTCACCTTGGGATTTCTGTGTAGACAGTAAACGAGCTGAGCTAATTTATATCGTTGGGTATTTTCTTGCTTAGTAAGCATTTATGATAAAAGATCAAAATCTGCTTCATCGACATGCAAACTATCCCGGTGTAGTCTGACTTGTCATTATGAGTTTTTTCTGCAAGTAGCAGTGGAGCGCTGATGCTGATTTATGCAGATGCACAAATGCAGTTAATGTGCTTATTTGTGTGCAAATCTGAGGGGGGTGAAAACATTTGCAACATCACATCAGCAAATTCCAGTCCAGGAAATTAAATGATTATATCCAGTTCGGGCAATGGCTGTGATTACTTTATTGCCAAACTTTGCAGAAAAACATCATTTTTTGCCAAAATTTTGCATCAACCTCAGTTGAACTTTAACCGAAGCCTATTTTTTTGTCAAGTTAATTTTTCCCTCCCCACTTTTCTAGAGACATAACTGTTTTATTTTTCCACCTACATAGACATATGAGGGCCTTTATTTTGGGGAACAAGATGCATTTTCTAATGGTGCCATTCATCGTACCATAGAATATACTGGGAAACGGCAAAAAAATTCTAAGTGGGGCAAAATGTGAAAAAAAACCTACTTGCTCCATGTTGGTGGGTGTCATGCTTTTACGGCGTTCACTCTCCAGTATACCTGATGAGTTATCTGTATTCTACAGGTTGATACGAATCCGGCAATACCAAACATATAGGGTTTTCATTATGTTTTGGTACCATGAAAAAAATACAAACATTTTCTATTTTTCACATTTTTGCCGCGGCGCCATTTTCTGCGACCAGTAACTTTTTTGTGCTTCCACCTATGACCTGAGTGAGGAGGCATTTTTTTGTGGCCTGAAGTGTTCTTTTTATTCCTTCCAGTTCCTTCCTTATTCATGATATCTTGCGCATTATGTCCACTTTGTCTCCTCTTTTTTTTTATATTTTAAAAGAATTTTTGAAATAATAAAACGTTTTTACATTTTATCAAGGAAACCGGTGCAGATCTACTGTTGTCCGTTTAGCTCAGCTGTTTAAATCCAGCACGGAGGAGATGAGCTGTCTCAACCCTGTTTTTCTTCCATTTTTTTCATCACTTTTATTTCAATTATTAGGGGACATAAAATGAAAAAAGAACCGCAATTTTTGGTGTTCAGCGTACGGGATAAATGATCTTAGATTTTAATATATTGGACTTTTTCGGACACGTCGACACAAAATATGTGGAACTTTTTTATTTTTTTAAGATTATTTGTCATATATAGTTATATATTGAAGTTTTGTTTATTTTTTTTACACTTTAAAACTTTATTTTTTTTTACATTAACATTGAGGCCTTGAGGCCTTGCTTCACCATGAAGAGGTGCGATCGTTTATCCAACCTGTACAAACAATGCAATAAGGTGTACAAAGATGGAGGCTTGAGAAACATGACAGTGATGGAAGCTGTCCATGAAAACAATGGCAGGCTTGTTCAACATTTTAAAACTTTGCATTTTATTTCAACGTATTCTAAAAACAGCCAAACTGAAAGGCATAAGAATAGTGAATACTTGCAGTTACATCTTTATGCGTGTGATAAGTCCACTGACTCTGATACAGCTTCCACTGTTAGACTGGGTTCCCATGGCTTATTCCAGCCGTATTTGCGGGACAGATTTCGCCCCGCATTTTCGGCTTCTGGGCGGGGGCGGGGGCGGCAGCTCCCCGGCCCCATAGACAGCCATTATCCACGCTGCGTCTCCCGCCTGGATATAGCACATGACAATTTCTCCCCGCCTGGTGTGTTCGCCGTGCGGGGAGGAGAGACGGAATCCACAGTTCTCTATGAGAACTGTGGATTACTGTAGTGGCTGGCACGGATTCCAGCCATATTGCAGCGCCCGAATCCGTGGAATCCGTGCCCGAAATAAGCCGTGTGAACGGCCCTTTAGTCTCCTACTGAGGGCATTAGCTGACCGACGGGAGCACACCTGCAACGTTTCGAGGATAATTCCTCTTTGTCAAGTGATGGAAGCATTCACATGGATTCCAGCTTCCGAATCATCCAAACGGGACAATGCAATCTTGCAGTGCTCATTCATTTAAATGGTACGGGCCTGTTCGCTGTGGTGTCTAAAGGGTTAAACAGCATGGAATGGAGCCGGCTCCATTCCGTGCTGTTACCAGCGGGTATAAACTGCAATTAGCCCCTTACCGACACTATGACGTACCAGCATGTCAAATGTCGGTAAGAGGTTAAAGGGGTATTCCCATCTCATTGATTAGTCTTAAACATGTAGTCAAAAGAAAATAAACATTCTTACCAATACATTTCTGTTCTGATTTTGCAAGCAGGGGAGATAACTTGCTGTATCTTTAAAATGAAGCAAAATCAGAACAGAAATTTATTTTGTGAGAATGTTTATTTTCCTTTGCCCACATGTTTAAAGCTAATCAATTGGGAACTGGAATTACCAATTTAAAGTTTTCTGGCTTTATCTAATAAAGGTGAGAATTTTTACCGTGAAATAGAAGTTTTCAAAATCTCTGGATGCTGTCAGTGAACCAAATCATTCATCTCTACATGAGGAGCTTGAAACCTATAAAGACCTATTACTTTTCACAGCGGAGGGTTTGCTACAATCTTATCTAGATGATACATTGTGACCATGGACTACAGGCTGATACATTTTTTTCTGTACTGAAACATTATAGCAAACTTTAAGGACAGAAAATAAATGTGTTCTACTGTCATTTGCTGAAAAAGGATTGTCTAGACTGGATGCATTGTAACACACCCTTAGAAATGAGATTACCACTGGGCACACTTGCTTGGCTGTACCCGCCCATAGAACAGAGAGTCTATGGGGCCTATTTTCAAGATTATGAGCAATTTATGAGTATAGTTACACTTCGATTTCGTGTCAAAGTTAAAGTGGTTGTATCTTTCATGAAATGGTCTTCAGAATAAGGGGACAGTGAAAACAAGCAACTTTGCAATTGGATGTCATTAGCAAAGCTGTCTTGTTTTCACGGTCTCCCTTATCTTCGTTTTGTGTAAACACTGTTCCCCAGTGGCGGTTGGATTCCTCCTCCTTTCATTTCATTGGCTGACAGCTCTACTAATTTACATTCTGTATGTCTCCCCACACCGACACCACCACCTCTACCAAGTGCTGGCTGCAACCTCTGGGGAAAGTGTAGAGCAGGTGCAAAACTAGGCCTGTATTAGGTAAAGCATACATATTTTTTTAATAACATGTATTGTAAAAATTGCTTACTTTTATTGCTTTTTCTTGCTTTACTTCTGCGTCCATCCCTGCTTTCTGTGTCTAAGCTTTTGTGGGTCACGTAAAATGATGTAATGGGTCGGATTTGGCCGATGGGCCTTGAGTTTGAAACGTGTTAAAGTGGGTACAGGTACCAGGTGCACCCAAGCCATTGTGCCTGAGGAAGCCGAAAGAACACATAACAAGACTCCAGTATGTGGGGTAGAGATGGGCGAATTTCTCAAAAATTCGATTCGATCACTTAGCCGAATTTTCCGCCAAAATTCGTTTCGTTCCGAATTACTTCGGCACGAATCGCCTTAAAAAGCAGCTATTTCCAGGCTGCACAGAGCCTTCAGGCTGCTGTAGAACGTTGTGCCATGCTTAAATATGCAGAGGGAGCTTGGTTTGGTCTTCATACAATGTTGTGTTTTAGTATGACACGCACATGACTGCCGCCGCTCTTAGAATCGCTTCACTATAAAATTCCCTGGACACTTAAGAGGGCAAAACTGACCAAAAAACTGAAGGGGGAATGTAGCCTGATAAAGTCATGGCAGCGACAGCTGGAAAAACACAAGCTGAGGGCTCAGGTGGCAACATTAGTGACAGAGTGTGGAGGTGACGGCGGCAGCCACAGCAGCATGAGGTCAGACAGTGGCACAATGACATTCTGGAGGTGGCAAAAACAGGAGTAGGTCACAGAGTGGCACAATGACTGAGAGCGGAGGTGACGGCGGCAGCAGCATGAGGTCAGGCAGTGGCACAATGACATTCTGGAGGCGGCAAAACAGTATTAGGCCACAGAGTGGCACAATGACAGAGAGTGTGGAGGTCACGGTGGCAGCAGCATGAGGTCAGACAGTGGCACAATGACATTCTGGAGGTGGCAAGACACGAGGAAGCCACAGAGTGGCACAATGACTGAGAGCGGAGGTCACGGCGGCAGCAGCATGAGGTCAGGCAGTGGCACAATGACACAGTGTGGAGGACACGGCAGCAGCCACAGCAGCAGCATGAGGTCAGAGAGTGGCACAATGACACAGTGTGGATGTCACGGCAACAGCAACAGCAGCAGCATGAGGTCATAGAGTGGCACAATGACAGAGTGTGGAGGACACGGCAGCAGCCACAGCAGCAGCATGAGGTCAGACAGTGGCACAATGACAGAGATGGGCACGGGCAAAAAATGAGGCGGGAAATGGCCAAAAAGACTTTTGGGGTGGGTGGCTCCATCCCGAAAAGGGGGGTCCCAAGGGGGGGAAAAAAAGGCACGGGTTGTCATCGGGCAGGGCGCTAAAATCGGGGGGGGTTTTTGCCCCAAACCCATTTTAATTTTTGGGGGCGCAGGGAACGCGCTAAGGCATGGGGGGAATCCCCCCCCCCCCCCCAAAATTGCGGAAACTTCCAAATTTCCCTGGCAAGCGGGTTTCCCTTGGGTCGGGCCCCCCCGGCCACACCCGTTGTCCACCTCGGCCGGCGCGTTTTTCCCCCCCAAAACAGGAAGTTCCCAAACAACCATTTGGTGCCCTATCCCGGATTCAACCAAATTTCCCAAAGGGGCCACCCCTGTTTTTTTCCCCTGGGGCCTGCGGGGGTGCAATTTTCCCTCCCCAAGGGGGGTTAAGAGTTCTATAGTAATTTGGGTTTGGGCCCTTTAAACCCCGGGTCCAAACCCCCCAAGAGGCAGAGTACTGACCTGAAACCCCCGTCAAACCTGCAAAGGGCGGCCCGCAAAAGGGCCCAGGCCCTATTCAGGATTTCCCTTGTTGGGGTTTTTTTCCCCCTAATCTAAAAACCCCCTTTTTGGCCTTTGCATTTAAAAAGGGGGGAGAAATCATCCCCTCCAATCTCTTTCCCGTCCTCCCTTTTCATCCGGGCCATTCCCACAAGTGCCCGGGGGGGGCCCCCTCCCCTTTTTCCCACTTTTTAACCCCCCCGGGTTGGGGGATTGTTGCCCCCTTTCCCCCCCCCCATTTCCCTGCCCTCCCCCTTTGCCCGGGAGTCCCCTTTTACCGCTGCTCCTTCCAAGCCCCCCCCCCCCATTTCGCCCCCACCGACTCAAAAACAAATGATCCCCTCTCCCCCCCCCCACAATTTTTCAGTTTTTTTGGGGAAAAATGGAATATGTTTTACCCTTCCCCTGCACTGAAAAAAGGTGGGTTCGAATGGCCCAACCGGCATTCAGGGAAAAAACCCGGAAAAACAAAAAAAAACCGTTGACGGGCCCATAAAAAAGAATGGTTTTTCTCTGTTCTAAGGGGGCCCCCAAATGTGCGGGCCGGGTTCCAGGGTGAAAACCAATTGTGTTGGGGGACCCCTTTCCCTTTTACTCGGGGGGGGCCTGGTTTTGAAGGGAAAAAAAACACACTTTCCTCCTTTTTGAATTTTTTAAAGACTGGAAGCTTAGGTTTTAAAAGAAAAACTTGCGCCCAGGGCGCATAAAATTTTGGGGGGCGCCGCCCCATTTTTTCCCCCCAGCCTTCACCAGGGCCAAAAGATTGCCGGAAAAACATTTTTTTTCCTGCAAACCGGGACACCTCCCCGGACCTTCGCCCACGTAAGAAGGGACTGCCAAAAAAAATTTTTAAATTTAAAAAGGGAGGGCAACTTTTAATTTGGGGGGTTTTTTTTTGGGGGGAGGGGAAGGGGCGCAGACACATTTTGAACAGGAAAAGGGGCGCCCCTTAAGTTTTGGGCCGGGGCCCAAACCGGGGGCAAAAAGGCTGCTGCCCTGAGTGGGGAAAAGCCCAACGCCGGTGTGTCCGGAAAAAATTTCTAAGGTGGCCCCCTTCTGCTAAAATTTTATGAACTTGTACTTCCCTTTTTGGAAAAAAAAAACGGAACTCCCCTTTTTCCCGGCCGATTTTTCCTGAATTTTTGGAGCCCCTTTGAAGGGGGCTGCGACCCAATTGACGGGTTTCTCATCGCCCTTTGGGGGTTCCCAACGGGCCGGGAATCGTGTAACACGCTCGCCATGATACAGGGCGGCCCTCTGACCTGTGCGGAAACCTTTCCCCCAAAGGTTTTTACCGGGGTTTTGTGGTTTTGGGGGGTTGGGGTGGCGTCCCCCACGGGCCCACTTTTTTTTCCCCGGCCCCCCCAGGGGTGCGTGGACGCAGGCCTTTGGCCAACTTGTTTGGGCCCCGCTTCTTTTTTTCCCCCCACAGTTCCAATACCCATATTTTTGGTGTTTAAAAAGAACTGCCCCCCCCCGCCTTTTTCGGATTTTACCCCCCAACCCCCCTAAAAAAACCCTTTTTTGCCGCCCTCCCCCAGGGGAATTTTGGAGCAAGGTTTTTTAAAAACCCCGGGTTGGCCCCATAACCTGCCCCCTCGACTCACCCAAAAACCCCCCTTTTTGGGATCCCCCCACAAGGAAAAAAAAAATTTTCCCCCAAAAAAAACCCCTTGCCCCCCGGGCTCCCCAAAGTCCCCAAAAATACTCAGGCCCCCTTTTCCTCAACCCCCACAACAAACCCCCCCCAAAACCCCCCAACCCCCATCCCTCTAAAAAAACCCCGACGCAAAACCCAAATTACCCCCATTTTTTTTCCCCCCAAAATTTTGGATGCCCCCCCCCAAATTTTTAAAACTCCTTTTTTTGGGGGCCCAACCCCAAAAAAACCCCCAAAAAACCCCGGGGGGGACGGGGGGAGACGGGAGGCCGGACCCGCTCCCCCCGGGCCCCAAAAAGGGGGGGTTTCCCCCCCTCTTCGGGTTTTGTCAATGTCATCGGGGAAAAAAAGGATGACCTAGTCAACCAACAAGAACCATTGGGGTTGCGAACAAAACCCCGGCCCTAATGACAGCGGCAGTTGTGGCCTCCACCGATGACCCCCCGCACGTCCCCTTGCTGTTCTGCACCTGGGCCTGTTTTTTCCCGGAATTGGGTTTTGCCCTGCCACCGCAGGTGAAGAGCCTGCCCCCCTCTCTGTCTGACATACTGTTTGTTTTTTAAAATGTACAGACACTTTTTGATGAATATCTGTAATGTATCACCCCGTTTTTTACTCCAAATAAACCCCTAACAAGCTTGGTTCCCTTTGGGTATAAATTTGCTCCAAAATCCAGAAAAATTTTCTTGTAGTGCTGTTTAAAAACTCTGTGTGTTTTACTAAATTAAAAGCACAAACAGCTAATTAACCTTCGGACATGAATTTGGCTACAGGAAAATGTATATATTTTGGCGTTGAAAAATACGGTTATTTTTTGTCAGCAACCCCAAAACACGCTTAATTAAACCCCCATTAAATTTTCGCCAAAAAAATTGACCGCACAAAAAAGTACTTTGGGACGTGTTACAATTGCGTGTTTTCACGCCACACAACAAAAAACAGTTGTAATTAACCTTTGCTTTTGAATTGGCACAGAAAAATTTATATATTTTGGTGTTGAAAAAGCGGTTTCTTGGGGGCAGCACACCACAAAAAAACGCTTAATTAACCCCCCGGGGTAAAATTTTCGCAATAGAATTGACAGCCAAAAATGAAGTGGGATTTGTATTGTAAAAACGCTGTTTCTTTAAAAGAATACAAAAGGAACTGGGTTAGATCCCACTTGGGTATTGAATTATATCAGCTGCAGGGACCACACGGGTTTCAGATCCAAAACCAAAAAATTAAAATAGAACATTAAAAACAGTCTCTGAACAACAACACCCCACAAAAATCGCTTGTAAAAATCATTCTTCAGTAAGAGCTAACACCGCGGCAGCACCTTCCCGATGACACAGGAAGAGTTGACTCCCGGGGCCGCCCGGACTTATATGTGCGGTACGCACAGAATCCCGCCGGTCCCTCTGATGGCTTCACCTCTCACAAAATCATGCAGGGCTACCCTTCTTCCTCCCAGATTGGGTTTGCCCCATTAACCCAGGCCTCGCACCATTTTAACAATCAAAAACACACTTGTTCACCCGAAACCCCAAAGTTTACCTTCCAACCATTTTCCTGAAAACAAACAATTCCATTCGTTAAAGATTTGCCCATTTTCAATGTGGGCCCTGTTACAGCTTTTCATTGGGCTCATAACTATTTTCCCCAAATTTCCTCCTTCTTCAGTTTTTTACCCCCGGTTCAACCAAACCGTCATTTTCATAGACCCCCATTAGCCTCTCCACCCCAAATTTAGGGGCCGGCAGCGTTTCAAAACTGCACACTAGCAGCCCACAGTAACCCGCTGCCCTTTTATAACAGAAAAAACAGAATTGTGCCCGGTGCCTTGTGTAAACATAGAAGGGAAAGGACTTGCCTGGAGGGTTCGTGAAAAACTGGTTCAACTGTAGCAAACCTCAAACCCCGTGAGAGGGGAAGAATCAGTGCCTGATTTAAAAAGAAGGTGTCTAACTGAATGCACCCAGATAAAAAAACAGCTCTTACAAAAAAGACCAAAAAGGGGGGAACGACACATGAAATGTGGGGGGGGGGGGGGTTAACACCTACTTGGGCGAGCATGAACAGGAAGGGGGAGGGAAAGCACACCCTTCAGTTAAGAAACCCCACTGGGGGGAAAAACGCCCCTGGATTTCAGGAACTGAATAATCAAGCCAAAAAAACACCGAATTGAAATAAACCCCTTTAAAAACACCCCGGTTGTAATTAAAATTTCAAAAATTTTTTTCAAAACACAGAAAATCATTATTTCTCAAAAACACAACCCCCCAAGGCCAACTTACAGCCAATGGGTTACTATGCCAACCCCCAAAAGACAACACAACCCCCCCGGACAGAGAAAGAAATTACAGGTGCAAAAACTAATCAAGAGCCACATAAACCCCAAACCCCTAGGGGAAAAAAAATATAAAAACTCCCTTATTTAACCAGTTTACACCCATATCAAAAAGCCACATAAATACATAAACTTCCCCCAAAATCAAAATCTAAAACAACAACTCACGCTTCTATTATGAGGAGGGGGGTTTTTTTATAAAAAAAAACTGAATTTATAACTCACAAATAGTTACAAATTTTGGCCTTGTTAAATCAATTAAAAACCTCAATTTGAAATTTTTTCCATAGCACTTTTCCCAAATACTAAAAGGGTTATATTTTTTTTGGACACCTAAAAATTTCTCCCCCCCCGTCATAGTAAGGGCTTCATTTACCTCGGTTTAGCCAGCAGGGAACCACACGTACTTAAAATTTACACCCTTTTTACCTTTACAAATGCAATTAAAAATACCTAAACCACCCCTTTATAAAAAGGCGGAATGGTTTTCTATTGTTCGATATGTTCTGACTGATTGTTGACTGCTGTACCCAGGACCACAAAAAATGAACTTTTGGTCTAAAACCACTTTTTTCCTCAATAGGTTTTTTATGGGCAAAAAAATTTGACCCAACCGTTTTACACCCCTATCCGTTCCAGGGCCCCAACCCCTTTGAAGGCAACCATAATGCTGAAGTGGCTCTCATTAAAAATAAATTTGACACCTTATAACTGACCCCCCATTAAATGTCAAAACATCCCAAAAATTTAAAAAAAGAAAATTTGGGCAAAAAAAAAAATTCTAAACCTAAAAACCACACAGAAAATTCCCCCAAAACACTATTTTTAATCTCTCCATTGTCCATGGGAGAGCCCCCTATGACCCAAGTCCTCTTTAACAATAGTTGGTACAGCTCCGATGGTAAAATCCCCAACCTAATATACTGTTATGATATGGATCAGATCTGCGACAGGTGCCAATAATAAACCCAACGAGGACAGATGGAATACCAATGCAGCCGATCACTCAGGGACAGCCGCCGCCAAACTGTAATATTGACTCTGCAGGAGAAGTCACAGATGTTGCAGCTGCTGCTCTTTACAGACCTGGAATCCTGAGACAGCAGGAATCTGCAATAAATCACCAAGCACTAGACAAGTGATTACTGCATTGATTTGTACATAGGTTATGGGAGTTCTGCCTCCGGGGACGCCTGTTACATCCGACTCTACAAAGTATGTTCTAATTCATTTCAGTCCATTACCTAATACCTACACGCTATGAATAGAAGCTTCACTCCCATCGAGGTACAAACAAGGTCACCTTAAAGGGACACAACAATGAGAGATGCGCATCAGACTAGGCAGTCCACTTGTAGCTGTATAATGGCCCATGCCAGTTCAGCAGAGCTCTGTAGACCAGACCACCATGTCGGGTGCGGTTTCTACCACAGGTCAGCTTAAAGGGGTATCCCATCGCAGCAAGAGTTGCTGGAAGAGCCAATTACTGAATACATGTTATTAAAAAATATGTATGCTTCACCTAATACAGGCCTTTTTTGCACCTTCAACTTGTTCTCTTGTCTTCTTTGATACCGACCACCATTGTGTGCTTTCAGTGGTGGCTGGTAATAAAGTTCTATCAAAGTCTCTGCTTTCCCGGCCACAGGCAGCGTCACAGTAAGGCCCTGTTCACACGACGGATTTGGCCGCGGTTATGGCCGCGGGTTCCGACGCGGTTTCCGCGGCCATAACCGCGGCCAAATCGCACCTAGATTATTAACATGGTTTCCTATGGGAAACCGTGTTAATATTCACACGCCACGGGTTTGGCGGCGGCTCCGGAGTCGCGGACAGACCCGCGCGTGTGAAGAACTCTCCTGTCATTTCTTGGCAGGAGTGCTCTGCGCGGCGGCCGCGCGGTGCTGCCGCGGGCAGCGGTGCGGGTGTCGCCGCGGGTGGTGCGCGGCTAGGATGCGGCTAGCGCCCGCGGCTTGCCCCCTGCTCTTAATTTGCATAGGGGCAAGCCCTCGCGCAAGCCGCGCCCCAAACCACGCCCTCTCGTGGTGAGCCACGCCCACCGCCCGCGCCGCAAACCCACGTCGGGAGACGCGAGTTTGCAGCGCGGCCCGACGAGGATTAGGCCGCGGGTACCGCGGCGAGAGCCGCGGTGAAACCCGCGGCCAAATCCGTCGTGTGAACAAGGCCTAATGCTGCATGATCGACCACTACTGAAAGCACACAGTGGTGGTCGGTAACCAAGAAGACAAGAGAGCCGAATAGAGAGTGCAGCTCTGGAGTATAATACAGGATTTAACTCAGGAGCAGTACAGGATAAGTAATGTATGTACACTGTGACTGCTCCAGCAGAATAGTGAGTGCAGCTCTGGAGTATAATACAGATTAACCCAGGATCAGACAGGAACTAAATATGTACAGGACGCACCAGCAGAATAGTAGTGCAGCTCTGGATAAATACAGGGATGTAACTCGGGATCAGTACAGGAAAAATTATTCACTGTGACGCTCCACAGAATAGTGAGTGCAGCCTGGAGTAAAATACGGGAAAATAACTCGGGATAATACAGGGTAAGAATGTATGTACACTGTGACTGCCCAGCAAATAGTGAGTGCAGCCTGGGTATAAACAGGATGAACTCAGGATCATACGGGAAAAGTAAGTATGACACTGTGACTGCCCACAGAAAAGTGAGGCAGCTCTGGGGAAATACAGGATGTAACTCAAACATATAGAAAGAATGTATTACACAGTACGCAGCAGCAAATAGTGAGTGAGTTTCGGGAGGATAATACAGGAGAACTCAGGATCAGTACAGATAAATAAGTATGTACACAGTGACTGCACACAAATAGTGACTGCGCTCGGGAATAATACGGGATTAACTCAGGTCAGTACAGGATAAGTAATGTATGTACACGGACTGCTCCAGCAGAATAGTGAGCAGCTCGGGATAATTCAGGAAGAACTCAGGATCAGTACAGGATAAGTAATGTATGTACACAGTGAATCCCCACAGAATAGTGATGCAGCCGGAGTATAAACAGGTGTAACTCAGGATCAGTACAGTAAGTACCATTTTTCGGACTAAAGGCCCAAAAAGCCTTTTATTTTCTCGAAATCGAAAGGCCCTTTATATCCGACCCCTTATATATGAATCAATTCTTCACGGGGTTTTAAAGGGTTTTTTTCAACGAAATTGGTACACTAATATAGTGACACTGATTGGTAAATGATTTAACTGTTTGCAACGATTTTCAAATGATTTACAATAGTAAAAAACGTTCCAAATCATTTTTAAACATTTTCAAATAACTTCACTAAATGTGACACTTTTTTGCGATACGGGGACGGAAATATACGTATTGACTTTTTTACAACTTTTCAAGTTGAGAGTTATTGGAAAGTGTTGAATAGCTTTTTCTTTCGGTCTGATTTTTTTTCATTTAATGTCCCGCCTTATAACCGTGCGCCTTTTAGTCCAAAAATATGGTAATGTAATGTGTGTACACAGTGACGCACCACAAATAGTATCACTCTGGAGTAAAATACGGTGTAACCAGGGTCAGTACAGGATAAAAAAAAAAGAAAAAAAAAGATAAAAATTAAAGGAAAAAAAAGAAAAAAGGGGAAAAAAAAAAAAAAAAAAAAAAAGAAGGGAAAAAAAAAAAAAACCCCAAAATAAAGAAAAAAAAAAGAAAAACATAAAAAAAGGGGGGAAAAAAGAAAAAAAAAAAGCCCCCAAAAAACCCCAAAAATTTAACAAAAAAGGAAAAGGGAACAAAAAAAAAGCCCCAAAAAGGGGAAAAAAAAGGGGAAAAAATTTTTAAAAAGGGACAAAACCCTCCCCTAAAAAACAAAAAAAAACCCCCAAACACCCAAGGGGAAACCCCCAACCCCACCTCACTTCCCCCCCGCCGGGGGGCCCCCCGCCCCTTTTTTTCCCCCCCCTACCCCCCCCAGGATCAGAACAGTAAAAAGTTAATGTAATGTAACACAGTGACTGCACCAGCAGAAATAGTGAGAGCAGCATCTGAGTATAATACGGATGTTAACCTCAGTATCAGTACAGGATAAATAGTAATGTAAGTACACAGTTACTGCACCAGCAGGAATATTATAGAGCATCTCATGGAGGATAAAACAGGATGAAGGATGCAGGGTAAAAGAAAGGGATGTAAGATCTTCTCCCACCCACCAGATGCCAAAGGTAAGTATAACCGCCCCCCTCTGATGATCCTGCTCAAACCAGTTCCTTTGGTCCCGGTTTGACATCGCCCCCTCTCGGAGGAGGGGGCAAGGGTAGGTCCGGGAAGCTTGCATAGACATCAGGGCCTACAGGGCAACCGAGTCCCCTCCCACTGGGGAAAACATGTCCTCAGGGGGAGGGAACTGGCCATGAACCAGAGGACAGGACGGTAGGGGATATGGACAAATCTGTGTCCTTGAAAATGGGTACGAACCGTCCGTCTGATGTGGATAATGGCATGGGGGGACAGGGGAAGAAGAAAGCGTCAATAGAGTCCACCCCAGGAGGCGGAACGCCCGAACGTCCACTGACGTGCTGGCATCCATTAAACTGTATTTGCCAGCATTAAGTCAGATACGGTCACGGTTTGGCGGCATTGATTTTTTTCGCAATTAGAACACAGACATTATTATTTCTGTTACAGGAGTACCCAGCTGCCTGAATCAGCGGCGTGTTTAAGTCTAAAGGGAGTGGCGCCACGTAGCCTCCTACGGTCTCTTGCAGCCTAGCCCGTTATAGCGGATTGTGTGCTGGTCCTATAATAACAGCACTGTGAACAATGCCAGCCGGGAGATTGAAGTTGAGAAATGGGGATGAGGGCCATTATCTTAGATGTCCTCATTGAAGGGCAGAACTTCGTCTAGTATAACATCTAGGTCCCCATCCAAGTGGTGACCGGAAGCGTCCTCTTATGGAGGATCAACCCTATCTTTTTACAAGTCCGGCAGGTGGTCTTTGGAGGGGGACTTCAATACTGTTCACGGGCCCCAGGACATGAGGTTCCAGAGACAGCTAGAATTAGATGACAGCTGTCGCATTGAATAGCATAGCTAGTGAAGGCTCGCCTGGTGGAATGACGCACATCCGCACACCCCAGGCCACGCGGGTTTCACCTATCATAGGGTAGCTGTAGGACGTAGGATATACAGGTTTTCTTTAAAGTAGGAGGACCCTCACTTCAGCGAGTGTCCTGCTGTTGAGGTGGAATTCTCCGACCACCTTGTTTTAATTTTGTTTCTCTGAATGTACAGAGACCCCCCCTATGGAAGAGGTTGACAGGAGCTCAAGTCGTCTCTCTTGGAAGTAGCGGAGATCAGACAGTCCGATGAGGATTTTTTTCATTGCCCAGGTACCATTATGGGTGTCTGTGCGTAGTAGCCTGAAGTGGTGGGGATATGTTCAAACAAAGGGTGGTCCAAGTTCTCCGCCAGCTCCTCGAGCTCAGAGCCCAGAGCGGTCTCGCCTGTACCAGGTCTGGAGGAGGAAACTCCTAGTCTTGTTCCTCGACTGGGGCGTAGCCGCGAGGAGATCTCCAGAGTGGAAGTCCTTGCACATGATGTGTCAGGAAACGATAGACACGCATTTGGTTTTTGAAGGGATTGAGTGGGAAGTACCGCTCGCCTGACCCTGTACAGAAACTGCAAGATATCATGAATAGGTTTAATCGGGTCTGGACTGATTGAAATTACGGGTGTTCCCTGAGAAGGACTT
Organism: Phyllomedusa bahiana; assembly: GCA_025379985.1. Taxonomy (NCBI): domain Eukaryota; kingdom Metazoa; phylum Chordata; class Amphibia; order Anura; family Hylidae; genus Phyllomedusa; species Phyllomedusa bahiana. Next base: position 43,907 of record JAODAL010018537.1, read on the forward strand.
ATGAATCAGGGACCTGGATGTCGTCAGATCCCTACTACTCACATCTCATGGCGAGTGAGGATCAGATCGGGACGGATGTCGGCTTCCTGGCTGAAACTGTTTCCAACTGGGTAGTGAAGACCCCTCTCTGATGTTTTGACAGAAGGAGATCAGAGAAGAGAAATCAGCCTGGCGATTGAGGGCTCGCCCCCAAAAAATCGCCAGGACCTGATGGAGGTTAACATCTGAGTTATATAAGACCTTTAAGGACACCTTGGTCCCCATCTTGACTGAGGTATAAATGAAGTGCCCGCTCTTCCGCAGACATTCATGCCAAAGTAATGGAGGAAGTCAGCTTTGGTCCTTCTGTCAAAGGGTAAAGATCCGTCCCAACATTGGTGAATTGTGCGTATCCCCATAGCGCTACGCAAATGTGGACAGAAAAGATTCTGGCAAGGTGCTGTTAATCGGATGGTGAAAGTATAGGCACCCCATGCTCCTTTCAGGGGCCAAGACTGCTCTTGTTCCAGGTGCAGTACGTTTGGTGCTGTGGCTTCATGTCCGGAAGCTGTGGAGCAGGGCGGAGGAGCAGGTCACTGGAAAAGGTGTACGTGCTGTCCTTGGATCAGGCAAAAAGCGTTTTGGATCATGTTGTAACCATGAGTACCTCTAGGTCCGTCCTCCTGAGGATTGTGCCTGCCGGGGAGTTTGTTGTATTGAGGCTAGACCTTGTACCAGGGTGGAGAGAGTTACCCACTTGTTAACGGTTGGATTGGCCGCCCCTTTTGAGGTGGTATCAGGGTTCTGCCAGGTGTGCCGCTGATCCCGCTACTGGTAGTAGTTAGCCGATCGATCCTTTCCTTAGAGGATGATTGTGGACAGTTCGGGGGTCGGTGGATGTGACCGGGCGGCTCCGGAGGCCCACTTGAGGGTGGTGGCTTACGCTGATGAACGTAACCATCTTCGTGTCCTCGCGGGTGGAGGGGCGGAGTGGGTGCTGGTCAGAGGGTAGAAGGCTACTCCCGAGTCGACTAGGTCCAAGATCACTGGGATAAGTGTGAGATCTCTTCTGGGAGATGAGATCCGGATTTTGATCTCCCCCTGACCACCCTACCAGAGCCCCAGTGGAGTTAGCAAAATTTCTCCGGCATGAATTTGGCCAAGGAATTACCCCACAAAATCTGGCAGCAGACCTTAAATTGCCGCTGCATAAGTGGATCAGTGGAAGGGTTTGGTCTTGAGCCCTCAGGGAAAAGGGTTTAACATCATCAAAACATACCAGCTCCCTTTGCTGTGTATCTGGATGTGTGGGCACTTGCCGGAACCTTTCTGGACTCGGATCTACCGTCGTTCATCCAGATGTTATGGGGTAATTAAGGCTGACCTAGTCAAAGGGAGGTTACTTACCTGTACGAGGAGACTATAAGTTGGGTAAGGTCAAACCCCCCCCTTGTGGGTGTATTCCATGTGAACACCTTTATTACAGATCAACCTCCATGACCTCAGGAAAGAGAGGGCTCTCCGTGGGTATTCTCCTGTCGGGGATGGTTACGGCCTTTCTTCCAGAATGGTAGACAGAAATGGCAAGTGAAAGACTTGCGCACGCCTCATGGACATCTCCCAGCCTACGCTGCTCTGTTTCTGAAGGTTCTGCGTCACGGTGGGGTCTGGGAAGTGGAAATTCATGACTCAGTCCCGAGAAATTCCCATGACAAAGTTCTGTTTGTGAACCCATTTCCATAAACCTCTGGCCCCTCAGGGACTGCCCAAGGCCGGATCTGGAGTGTAGGTTGCGACTTTTGAAATTCTATCAGGATTCCCTCGAAGTTTTGGGAACTTGGCTTGGTGCAGCTTCCATGGGGAAGCTGTGTGTGTAGGGACAATCGAATGTAGGAGCTCTGAGGGACCGTGGTATGACTCGCGAGGAGTGGTGGTGGCCTGGCTGGAGAGCAAGGACCACTTCCCTGCTTCAATGTCCCTTTAACACAGAGGTTTACACCAGGGAGGGGAGCTCCCCATCGGCTGGGGGCCAGGCTGGTCGGGTCTCTCCTATGCGGAATGTGGGCCTATTGAGCATTCGAGCACCTGGGAGTGTTTGGGACTGGGCCACTGATAAGTTCTATTTACCTTAGTGGTCAGGTACTACACTGGCACGCACGGTGCTTAGTATCGACGAGCGGAAAATCCTCCCCGTGGATGAGTGGTTAGGAACATTTCTCGGTGGGTGGGGTTTGGTTGCTGTGACCAGGTGAAGGTGCGCTCTCTGGGAGGTACAGAGGTCGGGGGCAGGTAGGAGCCTCTTTCCATTGGAGGGGCTTTGCCTTTGGAGTACCCTAGCTTGTACGTCCCCTTCCTGTAGTGGGCCATGATTCAGCACTGTAAGATTTTTGTTTTTTTTTTTTTTTATTTTGTTTTTGTTTATTGGTGACGTTGTTGAGGATAAGGTGCTTTTCAGGCTCCGAACTTGGTCTTTTGGGGTGGTCTGGAAAGTCTGAGTGTGTGTGTTGTTTCATTGTATAGTATATATCTTGTAGTTTGTATATTTTGTATATATATATGGTTGTGGTAATTTGGGCCTTTAGAGTTAGGTTGGGTGGTGTGAAATGGGGGGAGGGTCTGGGGGTTTATGTACTTTTGAAGACCTTTGGGACAAATGGGGGAAAAAAAGACCAAAAATCCAGGACTGAATCACAGGACGTCCGGTCAACATGTGCTGGGTGCCAATGGAATGCGGGGTCAAGTTCAGGGCCAAAAAAAAAAAAAAGAAAAAAATGTAAAAAGAAAAAAAAAATTGTGGTTTGCTGGTGTTGGTTTTTTTTTTCTTATTGGTTTGTTGTGGAGGAGGGAGAGAGAGAGAAAAAAAAAAAAGGGAAGGGAGGGGAAGAAAAAAAAAAATAAAAAAAAAGGAGAAATTGTGGTGTGCTTTTGTTGTTGTTAGGTATGTTTTTTTTTTTTTTTATTTGTATGCAACCGGGCCAGGGCATGTTGGGTTGTACTTATGTATTGTAATATAGTATGGTAATAATTGTAAATAGTTGTGCCCTTTTGAGGGGGAGTGAATGTTGGTCTGGACCGGGGATATGTAAAACCGTTGAGGAGTGATGCAGTTGTCCTGTATATTGGCTTCAGCATGTTCGGTGAAGTTTTGTATTTATTTATTGTTATGTTTTTAAAATTTAAATAAAAGAAATACAGGATGTAACTCAGGATCAGTACAGGATAAGTTGAACAGGGGCTTGTGGTTTTATTGCAGTATAATTCTATATGAAATCTGTAAGTAATGTTCAAAGTTGTACCCTGTTCAAAGTGTAGGAGGTGGTGGGGGGTGGGGTGGGGAGAATGACTTTTGCCCTTATGTGCCTGGTAATGACCCACAACAATGTCCGATGGATATATCCACAGACCAAGTGAGGTGTCTTCTTTCAGCTCATGCCTCCTCCAACATTATCGCTCTTATGGATAAATGAAGTCTCTTATGCCTCCACTATTCAGCACAGTTTAACATTTCTCTCCCATAATCCTGTGATCCACCTCAAAGCCCTCCTGTCTGACTTATTGAGTTTTCATAATCCTCTCACTAGACAATTATTTAGATGCATGTCTTCCTGATAAGTGATATGTTAAACAACTCCTCAAAGGATTATGACATCATTCGGGAAGAATACAGTTCCAGGAATGGATGAAAATATGAGATATAGATGTAAATAACCCAGCCTTAAGGAGAGGAATATCGAGTCTTCAGTCAATACCCGACTCCTTCTCCTCTCTGCCCCACCCTTCATGGTACTTGAACCGCCAGCTCCATCAGATTCTAGAAAATGTCACTAAAACCTAAGGCAGAGTTTGCACACTGATAGGAACGCCAAGCGTGAGGCATAACATACAGAAGGTCGCGTTGACCTTGTCAGATAGATGTCAAGGTCAATAGTCAAACTGTTCTAGTAATTGGAGCATAGACAGGTCATTATATTGTCCTCAATTTATGCTATCCTCTCTCTCTCTATCCCGAAAAAAAATGAGATGAACTGGTAACGTGAATCCTCTTTCTCTTCTTTCCAATGATCTTTCTATAGAGCAAGCAACAAAGTCAAAAGGTAGAAAAGAGGAAGAGATGAGCACTTCACAGGTGTCGGCAGGGGCGTAAATTAAAGCCCCAGTCCAAAATCTATAGAAGCGCCCCTTCCTACCATGTATCATATATAATATTGGTGTCTTCATTAGTGTTGAGCGAACAGTAAAAAGTTCTAGTTCAATTAGAACCTCAAACTTCTGTGTGTTCTGTTTGAAGTTCTATTCGCACTCGAACTTAAAACCCCATGAAAGTCAATGGGAGAAAATGTTTGGGTTAATTTTTATACCTATACAGGTGAGGAGGAGCTGGAATTACCATCCATACCAGTAATCTGGATACGGGGAACAACTTAGTGAAGAAAATTTGGCTATTAGGCTATGTTCACATGGCTTAAACTGGGACGTATTTCAGCCCATATTTCGCGTCGTACTACGCTAAATACGGGGCGAGATATGTCCCAGTCAATACGGTAATCCACAGTTCAGTTCAGTAATCTCCTCATAGAGAACTATGGATTATGTCTCCTCTCCCAGCTCGCACAATACGGCGCGGGGGGAGATAAAGGGACATGTCAATTACTAGCGGCGAATACGCGCCGCTAGTAATGAATGTCTATGGGGCCGGCGAGCTACCGCCCTCCCTCCCCCGCCCCGCAGTTACACCGGGGGGAAAAAGCCTAAGAGTGACAGAAAAAAGCTGGCACTCACAGCTCAATACTCCCTTACGGACTGTAGGATGTACCCATATGTCCATTATTGTTATGGGGTTAATAGCTAATAGTCCTGTCATTGGAGGTGGAACAGATTGGCAGCATGCACTGGCCCTTTACATTTAAGAGGACCAGCACGCAAATAAGAAAGCAGCTGCCACAGATGCTGAGGTCTGGGAAGGTGGTGAATAGGAGGGTTATTAGTTGGAGGACTTTTCTTATTGCGTAATCTTTGTACAAAAAATTTTAGTACCCCATACTGGTTAAGTACCCTAAGAAATAAAGATTTTTAAAACCTATTTTTTCCATTTATCTTGTATGTGAATATGTATATTAAAATTAATCATAATAAGCATTTCAGCATCCATAAAAGAATTTCAGCTTTCATTTGAGGGTATCACATTAAAATTGGATGAAGGGTTTAGGCGTTTCAGCTCCTTAGCATGGGCCGCCCTGTTTCAACAGGGACTAAAAGCAATTGGACAAATTAAATAATTGTAAGTAAAATCTTAATTTCTAATACTTGATTATAAACCCTTTGTTGGCAGTGACGGCCTGAAGGCTTGAACTCATGGACATCACCAGACGCGGGGTTTCCTCCTTTTTTAATGCTCTGCCTCAAATCTTTACTGCCCGCAGTTTTCAAATTGCTTTTTTGTTTTGGGGGCCCTTTTGTCTGAAGTTTGGGCTTTAAAAGTGAAAAGCTGCTCAATTGGGTTGAGAACAGATGACCTGACTTTTACCATTCAAGGGAAATTTTCCCCTTTTTTTACTTTGTTTGTTGTAAGGCCCAAAAAAAGACAGGAAATCCCCTTTAAGTTTAAAATTTTTGTCCTTACAGTGTTGATCCCCAAGGGGAAAAGGGGAAAAACCTCTATGAAGGGTAGAAGCCCCCAAATTTTCCTTTATTTAAAGGGGGAAATTTTTTGCCGACTCCCCCTTTTGGCCCAAACAAAATAAATCCCTGGATCAACCCACCTTTCCAGAAACCCCGGGTCACTATAACTTGTTCTTTTTATTTTCAACTAGAAATGTATCCAGACCCTTCATCCCGAATCCGGTAAATATAAAATTGTTTATTATTAAATCTTTGAAATGTATCCCAGACCCTTCTCAGAATCCTGGTCACATAAAAGTTTTTTAAATTATTTACATCTTTGAAAAAATTTTCCAGCCCTTTTTTCCAGAAACCCGGTCACCCATAAACCCTTTTTCTATTATTACACTAGAAATGTATTCCAGACCCTTCTCCAAAAAACCGGTCCCCTATAAAATTTTTTAAATTTATTTCATCTAGAAAAAGGGACCCGGGCCCTTCTCCAGAATCCTGGGGCCAAAATTTAATTTTCTAAAAGTTAGACCTTTAGAAGGTCCCCAAAATTTTTTATTCCAACCCTTGTTTCCAGAATTCCCTTCCCCTCACTATAATTGTTTATTATTTACATCTAAAAAAAATGTATCCAAAAACCCTTCTCCGGGAAACCCGGTCCACTAATAAACCCTTTTTTATATTATTACATCTAGAAATGTTCCAAAACCCTTCTCCAGAATCCCCGGTCACCCATAAAATTGTTATTTTTTATTACCCTCTAGGGAAAAAGTTCCCGACCCTTTTTCCAGAAATTTCCCTTTCGGTTTTTTAATTCTTAAAATGTTCCCCAATTAAAAATTAAATTTTTTTCCCTTGGGGAAATTTTTTCCAAAAACCCTTCTCCAGAATCCCGGTCCCCTAAACTTGTTATATTTTTTGCTAATAGAAAAGTATTTCCCGACCCTTCTTTCCCCGAATTTCCGGGTTACTATAACTTGTTTATTATTACATCTAGAAAATGATAAGGGGCCCTTCTCCAGAAAAACCCCCGGGCACCCCATAATTTGTTCTATTTAAATTAAAATCTAGAAATGTTCCAAGACCCCTTTTCCCGAATCCCGGTAAATTTTTAAAATTGTTATATTATTACATCTAGAATATTTTAAACCCGGGCCCTTCTCCAAAAATCCCTGTCATTATAACTTCTTAAAATTTTTACATCTAGGAAAAAGTATCCAGACCCCCTTTTCCAGAATCCCTTTGGGGGCAAATTAAACCTTGTTCTATTATTTCATCTTAGAAAAAGTATCCACCCCGACCCTTTCTCAGAATCCTGGTCACTTTTAACCTTGTTTTTATTATTACATCTTAAAAAATGTATCCAGACCCTTTTTTCAGAAACCCGGTCCCCAAAAACTTTTTCTATTTTTACATTTTAGAAAAAGTACTCCCCCCCCTTCTCCCCGGAAAACCCTTTTGGGCCACTTTTTTGTTTATTATTTACACATAGAAAAGTATCCAGGGCCCTTCTCCCAGAAAACCCCCGGGCACTATAACTTTCGTTTTATTTAAAAAAAATCTAGAACTGTATCCCCGGCCCCCTTTTCGGGAAACCGGTTTACTATTAAATTGTTTTTTTTAAATTTTAAACTGAAAGTATTCCCCGGCACTTTTTAAACCCCTGGTTTTTAAAATTCACCAAAGACCAAATTCCCCTTGCAGGGGCGTTCCACAAATTTTCACGGGCCCCCTTAAAAAAGTAAAAAATTCCTTTTTTTATGGGCATGTAGGGAAAAATTCTTTCCCCCTAGGCCCCCTTTGGGGACACCCCTTTGTTTCAATAAATCCGGGGGTTTTTAAATAAAATCCTTGGAGGATCTGAACCCTGTGGTACCCCCCCAACCTTTTTGGGAACATGAATCCAGCCTTTGTATGTCCCAAAAAAATTCCCCCCCCCCCCCCTTAAACCACCCCTTGTTTTTCTATTTATTTAAACCCCCTTTCTTAAACCCCCTTAAAAAAAACCTTTTCCCTTTTAGTCCAAGCAAATTTTCCCTTTTACTTAACCCAAACCCTTTATGTGGCACCGTTCAAAAGCTTTAGTAAAATTTTTAGAAAATATTGAATCCCCGTGGCCTCACCCGAAAACCAGTCTAGGGACCTTTACTTCCTCCCTAAAAAGTGAAAGAGGGTTAGTCTGACAGGCCCGATCCTTCATAAAACCCCCGCTGGAACCGGGGTTTATACATTTTTTTTCAGTGAGATACCCCAGGATAGCATTCCCCCCTGAGAAAACCCTTCAAAAAATTTTACCCACACAGAGGTTAAAACCCTTTCTGGCCTATATTTCCGGATCCCCCTTTTTTACCCTTTTTGAATTTGGGGACCACAATTTTCCCATGGGCCAAAACCCCTTTTTAAAATTAACCCCCTTAATTTTAAAAGTCCCTAATATTTAAAAATAGGGGGCCTTAAACTATGACCTCACTTAATCCCTTGGACACGTGGGTGTTGCCAAACCGGGTTGGGGATTGTCTAAATTTTAAATTTTTAAGACGGGGCTGCCCTTTCTTTGGGTTAAAAACAAGAGACCAATTTTTTGTTGGAGTTTACCCCCTCCCTCTGCCCCCAAAAAACAGGGAAAACTTTATCCTCTTCCCGGGAAATTTTCAGTGGGGATAAAAATTGTTTTGGAGGTTTTTTTTTCTCCTATTCCCTTCCCCCAATATTTCCCTCCGTTTCTTTTTTAAAAGGGCCAACATTTTCTTGGGTTTTTAATCTTTTTACTATTTGCTAATTTGGAGGATTATTTGATGAAGTAATCTTTGGGCCCCTTTTTTTTCCCCCCCCACAGTATTTAAATCTTTCCCCTGTATAATTTTACTAGTAGATTTCTCTTGGTAGGGATATATTTCTTCTTTGAAATTTTTCTAGTTTGCTTGTCCCTTTTTTGTTGGGTATACTTTTGTCCCCAAGGGGTATTCTAGGGGGCTTATAGGAGGTTCGTGGGTGGGGCCGTGCTTTTTGGGGGCGATAGCCATACCCGGCGGTAGGGTCCGAAAACCCGGGTTTTTTAGGGGGGAGTATTAAAAACAGGTTTTTTAAAAGGGAAATAAAATTTTTAGGGCAGGGTCCAAAAAATATTTTGGACCTAATTGTACATACATACATGGTCTGTAGAAAGGTATTGGTCCATAAAATGAAATCCAAAAGAACGATGGCGGAATATTTGTTTTCCATCAAACTCTACAAATACTTTTTTAACTTTCCCAATTCAATGTTAGATTTAATGATTTCCACAAAACCCCTAACACCCCATGATGTTTATACCCGTCATAAGGGGTTTAAGTGTAACCCCGGGCTCAAATTTTCCCGAGCGGGGGGGTGGGTTTGGGGTTATCATTTAAAATGTTGCCCTTAAATGCCGAGATAGCTCCAATCCCCAAACCATTTTAACCATTTAAAGGTTTTAATGGGTTAAAAGTGGAAATTGGGAAACCCAAAATTTTTAGAACCCAAAAGAGGTCTGTTAAGATGCCTGCAGTTGCCCCCCAACCCCTGGGTGATGGGAATCACCTGGGTTGCCCTGTGGTTGCCAAAGCAGATGGAGGGCCTTTTTTTAAGGCTTCCATGGGTGCTGTGATTGTAATCTTTTTTACACCCCTTTGGGAGAAATTTTAAAGATATGCCCCCCGTGTATTTTAGGAAAAGTTATCAAGCCCAAATTTTATGGGTTTAATTCCCCTTAAGGGACTATTGATTAAAGTAAAAAAATTTCATAAATAAAAAAAAAAAAAAAAAATTTGAAAATTTTCTGAGTTCTAAAATTGGGGGTGTTCCCATCCTTAAAACTTTGATGGGTATATTTATAAAGGAAGGGGCAAACCAAAGTCTGAAGGTAAAGGGGAAAACCACCCTATCCGGGGAAACCCGCCCCCCCAAAAGAGGACCCCAGGGCCCAAAAGCATCGCCCCACCTGACTGGGAACTCCCCATACAACGAGGGAAAGGAGAGTTAGAAGGGGGTTTTAAACTTCTTTTCCCAAAAACATGTAATATGCAAATTTTTTATGCATTTAAATTTAAATATATATTATTTATGATTAACCCACATTTTTAAATTTCATGGATTAACCATTATTGTGGTTTTTATAACCCAATTCACCAAAAGGGGCATTTTTCATACAACCCCGGGTCCCTTCCCCCCCCCCCCCCCCCCCCGGGTAAAAAATTGGGAAGGGGAATGAGGGTGGTGTTATCTTTCCTTTAAGCAGAAGCCCCATAATTTAAAAAGTAAATATAAACATTTTAATTACAAGGGGTCTTGGGGGTTTTTTTTTTAAAAAACAATGAGGGATTCGTGGGGAAAAAATCTGCTGGTTTTTGAACATCATCCCCTGTAGACAGAAACAAAAGTTGTGGGAAAAAAGAAAAAGTTTCCAATTAGGTTTCCAGGGTTAAACCCCCCAAACAGAATTTTAATTTGGTTTTTAATTAAAAATTTTTTACTTTTAGTTTTTTTTGTTTATAGGAAAAAAAAAATAAAACCCCCTTTTATAAGATTTAAGTTGGTTTAAAACTGCCCCCTATGTACAAGGTATAAAATTTTTCCCATAATAAAATGGCCCTTCCCTATGTACAAGAATTAAAAGATTTTAAAACTGCCCCCCCATGTACAAGGGAAATAATTTCTATAAATCTTTGTATAAAAAAAACCATTTACCCCCTTTTGTAAAAAGGGAAAATAACTAAAAAAAAAATTAAAGGGGCCCCCCCAAAGTCACCAAAAAATATAACTTCTATAATACTGCCCCCTTGACAAGGGTTATTTTTCTACTATAATAAAATGCCCCATGTTAAAAAGAAATTTTTTACTAAAAATACTTTCCCCCTAGGGACAAGAGAAAATAACTACTTATAATACGTTTCCCCCATGTACAAGAATATAACTTCTATAAAAACTGCCCCCATGTTAAAAAAATAAAAATTTCATAATACTTGGTTCCCCCATTACAAGAAATAATTTTGATAATTTCTGACCCCTCCTATTTTAAAACAAAAAACTACTATAATAAAATGCCCCTTTGGGACAAGCAATTAATAACTACTAAAAATTATGTTCCTATGTTTCAAGAATATAACTTCTTTTAATACTGCCCCTTATTAAAGAAAAATAACAAACCCATAAAACTCCTTCCCAGTACAAGGGAAAATAACTACCCTTTTAAAACTGCTTTTCCCATTAAAGAAATAATTTCTTTTTAAAACTGCCCCCTTATGTTTCAAGGGGTTAAAAAATTTCTATAAATAATGCTCCCTATGTAAAGAATATAAAATACTAAATATGCCCCCTATGTACAAGAAATAACTTTCTAGTAATATGCCTCCTAATTTTAATTGAATAAATTAACCCATTAAAACTAGACCTCCTTTTGTACAAGAATTTTAATTTCTATAATACTGCTGCCCTATGGGACAAGAATATAACTTGCTTTGATCCCCTTAGGGCCCAAAGTTCCATTGGGTTATTGGGGGAGGAATTTTCGGGGGGGGGATTTCGCCCCGCCAAAATTTCGCCCGGGCAGCCGGGCAGCTTGGGGGCGGGGCGGGGGGGCCGGCAGCCGCCGGGCCCCCCCCCAGGGGCATTCATTTTTCCCGGCGGTACACGCCGTTAAATAATGGGGCATGTCACTTTCTCCCCCCTTCTGGGATTTGGCCGAGCAGGGGTAAAGGGGGAAGGAATCACATTAGTTAAACCCATGAGAAAATGTGGATTTTCCGTAAAATTTTCTTGGGGGACTGGATTTTAGCCCCTATTGATTAAAAACGTTGGGGCGAATTAGGCCCTTTAAGGGGTTTAAAGTTCATCAGTTTTAAAGATTTCTGGTCTTATTAAAATGTTGGATGTTTTTTTAGCCCAGCTGTGGGTTTTGAAGGAAGGGTCTTTCCCCGCAATGAGAACCCAAAAAAGCCCTTTAATAGCTTTTACCTTTTCTTGTTTCTTGATTTTATTTTTTCTACTATGGGCAAAAAAAGTTAAAGTTTTTTACCTATGGAGTGCTGAACCCCCTATCTCAGCGCCTGTTCCTGGACAAGAATTGAAAAATTTTTCCTTATTATAAAGCCCCCTAGCCCCTGTAAAAGAATATAATATGTAATACTTTCCCCCTCTCTATAAAATTTAAAGGGGAAAAAAAATTAACCCCCTTTTAAGTTTTTTAATACTGACCCTTTTCCAAAAAAACTACAAAAAGAAATGGAATATAAAATTAATTTTAAAACGGACCCCTCAATTTAGTTAAAAAAAACAGAAAATTTTTTAAAACCTTTAAAATCATTTAAACTGCCCCTTTTCCTCCAAATATGTTTTTAAAAAAGAAAACTATAAACCCCTTTTAAAAATAAAAATAAGGCCGCCAATTTTTTTAACCCCAAAAGAAATAAATTTTAAATACCCTTTTGGTTTTAATAAATACTTTCTTTCCCATGTACAAGGAAATATAAATACCCATAAACTCCCTTTTGCTCCTATTCGCCACAAAGAATTTAACTACTATAAAAAAACACATGCTTTTTGCCCTTTTTGCCAAAAAACGAATGATAACTAAAATAATAATTTCCCGCCCCCAAAACTTAAAGTGACCCCCCAAAAAAGAAAAAACTACTATAATACTGGCCCCCAGTGTTAAATCAAAAATTTAAACAAAATTAAATCAATAAAATGCCCCCCTATGTACAAGAATATAACTATATAATACTTTCCTTTTGTAAAACAGAATATAAACTTTTTTTCCCCCTGCAAAAAAATACTTTTTTGAGTGAAAAAAAAAGAAACCCCCTATATATAAAGTAATAGAACAAAAAGTAATCCCTTTTCAAAAATTATTCGGGAAAAAAAGAGCAGGGAGAAACTAAAGGTCCCGGGGGAAAAAAAGGGTGCAGACAATTTGAAAGGGGAAGGGGGACACTTGGCCCGCCTTTTGCCCATTAAAGTGTCTTTTTTTTGTCCCAAAAAAGGGAAAAATTTAAAAAAGAATTTAAAACCAAAATGGTTTCCCCCCCCCGTTTTAATTAGTGAGGTAAGGCCCCCCTTTCCTTAGTGCCTTTTTAATACTGCCCCTATTACAAGAATATAACACTATTAAATATGCCTCCTATGTAAAAAATATAAAATTTTCTTTAATTTAAAAATTTCCCCTATGAAAAAGAATATAACTACTATAATTTCGCCCCCTTTTTGTACAAGAATTAACTACAAAAATTTTGCCTCCTTTGTTTCCCAAAAAATAAACTAAAATTTTAATCTGCCCCTTTTGTAAAGAAAATTTAATACTATTTAAAACTGCCCCCTTTTGTACAAGGGAAAATAACTTTCTATAAAATGCCTCCCTTTTCTTTCAAGAAAATAAAATACTATAAAACTGCCCCTATGTACAAAAAATTTTAACTACTTAAAATACCCCCGGGGGTTTTAATGTACAAGAAATTTTAACTTTCTTTTGATATGCCCCCCCATGTTACAAGAAAAAAAATACTATAATACTGCCCCCCGAGTACAAGGAAATAAATATGTAATTACGGCCCCTAATGTACAAGAATATATAATTCTTTTAATTTCTGCTCCCAAAATGGACAAGAATATTACTTTTTTTAATACTGCTTCCCCCAAAGTAAAGAAATTTTAACGACCCTTAAAATAACCCCCTATGTAAAAAAGAACCCAAAAACTGCTATTTAAAAATTGCCCCATTGTGTGCCCCAAAGGGTTTACCGACCAACCAGCCCAAAAATTCTTTGGGGGGCTCGAGGAAACCTTTTTAGTTTTGGTTTAAGAAGCCCCCCCCCCCTCTGCACTCCCTTACCCCATAATTTTTTGGCCCCCCTGTTTTAACTGTTACCTTTTTTAAAAAAACCCCTGTTTCCCCACCCCTCAAAACAAATCACCCCTCCAACCCCTCCACCATAGGCCCGGGCCCCAAAAAGCCCGTTTGGGCCAAAAATTTTAGCCCCGCCCTAAGGGGGGGGAATTTGGGCCCCCACAGGACAATAGGCAAGCAGCTTGGTAAGAAAACCCAAATGCGGGCACATTTTTTTAGAAAAAAAAAAGGGAAAAAACACCCAAAATGACTGTCAAAACTTCCTTGGTTCTGGGGCTCCATGGGAAGATCTTGTCCTGGAAATTTTTTGATTTTGAGAAAGGTCAGGGGAAACGCCCCGAACTTCTTGGAAGGGCGCCTGGTCAATGGGGGCCCCAATAGAGTGGGACCAAAGGGCTCAAAGATTATCATTAAATAACACATATTTTGGCCCCATAAAATATCTAGATCCCGTCTGATGGGCCCAAATTGGGAAACCCCGGGAGGGATTTTTTTTTTTTTAGAAAAAGGAATTTTTTTTTTCTCCTTTTTTTTTTTTTTGGGCAGAATTTTTTTTTTTTTTTTTGGTTTTTTTTTTTTGGGCCTAATGGATTCCAAAGTCTTATCAGTAGGGGGAAACTAAGCCCTTTAAAAAAATCCCCTGTCCCCCCCCTTCATCCCACATGTTCCCCCCCCCTTGGGTGAACTTGAAAAGGCATATGTCTTTTTCTAACCTAAAACTGACTAAAGTAACTTGCATTGGGTTAAAATCCTGCAAAGGGGATGAAAGGTCTCCTTTTCTCAAAACCCAAACACATGTCCAAGGCCCATTTGCCAATGACCTTTTGGAAAAAGGGTCCAGAGGAGGCCGGGAGAAGGGCATGTGGATCAGTTTAAGGGCCAAAAATAGAACTTTTTGGTAACAACTCCCCCTCACCCGTGTTTGGAGGGGAAAAATGAAAAGGTTTGGGTACAAATCCAAAAACCCCTGTCCCCCAAATTTCCCTGAAGATTTGGGGTGGAAACATCATTTTTTTGGGGGGGCTTTTCTGCAAGGGGGGACAGGACGATCCCGCCCCCCATATTGAAGGGGGATGGGGTGGGGACCGTGTAAACGGGGAGATTTTAAACAACACCCCTTCCCCTTTAGTTTAAAAGGGAAATTGAAGAGGGCTGTAAATGCGTTTTCCCCCAGCAGGCAATGCACCTTAACCCCTAGACTTTAGCACCGGGGGAATGTCCTCGTAAGAACATTGGGGAAGGGGCCTAGAAGTGGCCGAAAACGACTTTCCAGGGCCCCGAAACCCCAAACCCCAAAATCCTTTGGGGGGGAGTTTTAAAATCAAATTTTTGCCCCGCCGAAGCCCCGGAAACCTTAAAAGTCCGGGGGAATCTTTTATGGAAAGGGGTTTTGGGGGAAAAAAAAACCTGCTGCAGTGTCCCACCAAAAATTGTGTTTAAGAACAGGGAAAATTCTGACCTTGTAATTGGGAAACAAAGGTTTTTGCTACCCCAAATTAAATTTAAAATTTGTTTTTCTGTTGTACCCAAATACTTGTTATCAAAAAATTAAAGAAAATTAATTATTTAATTATTTTCTGGATTTTTTTTTTCCCGTCTTTTCACAAATTTTAAGTGAAGCTACGATTTTACGAAAAATTTAAAAACCTCTTTCCCCCTTTCTTTTTTAGGTTGGGGAAAAAATTTCAATATCGCCCTTTAAATGTAGCAAAAAACTTAGTTTTTCCCCACTGTTAGTGAATTAGATAATTTGGATTTTAGGTAGATAGAGATTAGGTTTTTGGTTTCAAAATGAAGAAAAAAACAGGGTCAATGATTTAAAAACCCAATTTTTTGGATTTTTAAAAGAGAAAAAAGATGGATAAATTTAAATAGATTTTAAAAAGATTGAGGTTTGGGGTTTTATAGGGGATAGGAAAAAATTTGGTAAAATTTCCCGTAAATGGGAATAATTAGAAAATTTTGTATTTGTTTTTTTCTAGAATATCGAACTTTGGCCGGGTATTTATTTTGGGGGAAAGGCGTTTGTGAGTACCTGGAAATTTTTTTTGCCCTGGTTTTTCATCTCTTATCAACAAATAAAACACCCCATTTTGATTAAATTGGGGAGACACCCTTTCCCTTTTTTGGCTTAATTTGGGTTTTTGCCTACCCCTTTTTTAAATAAAGAGGCCCTCTAAAAATTAAAACCTTAATGTATAAGAAGGGTCTCGAATGAAACATTTTAGAAGAAGGTTGTTTTGCCCAAAAGATAAGCCCCTTGATGAACCCTATTATTTTTAGGGGGGGAAAACGCGTAGGAATAGACTGGGACAATTATATCCTGACAAATTGTTTTGAGGTACTTTACGGGGAACCTTGAAGGCATCAGTATTTTGAGATATCTTGTATAGGTATTTAGGTATTAATTAATATTTTTTGTTGACACTTTGGGGTTTTTAGTACTCTGTAGTTGATTTAGATTAATTTTGGTTAGGGGGGTATTATTTTTGGATTTTGGCTGGGTGTTTTATCGGGACGGTCGCCCCCGGTCTGTATCGGTAGGCTTAGAAATTTGATATATGAATTTTATCTCGTGGTATATTTTAGCGTAATATTAATAAGGTTATTTTTTTTTATAGTAAGTAGACAATTTTTTTGTGCTTTTCTTTTTTAAATTTTGGATAAGTTGTCCCGATAATTCAAAAAAAAGGCTGTGCTATATTAGGTTTCGAAGGCCCTCTGTTTTTTCGAGATATATAGGTTTTTTAGAGAAGTAGAGATAGTAGTAGATACTAGATAGAGATAGATAGTATGAGATAGTAGATAGTAGAAATATAGATATGGAAGATGATAGATAGTAGATATGAGATAGATGATAGATATGAGATAGATAGTTTGGGATATGAGATAGATAGATATGAGATAGATAGATGATATGAGATAAAAGGATAGTAGTAAATAATAGTTTGAAAATAGATGTATGGATGATAGAGATAGATAGATGATAGATAGATAGTGATAGATGGATAGTTTGGGGGATAGCTAGATAGATAGAGAAGATAGATAGATGATAGATTGAGTAGTAGATAGATGATAAAAGATAGATAGATAGATGATAGATATGAGTGGGTAGATAGACGATAGATGTAGGAGATAGATAGATAGATAGATAGATCGATAGATAGATAGATAGAATCAACCATGTGTGATATCTTGGGCTCTCATGCATGAAGCAGTAGTGTATATATTTTGGTGTGTTTAGTCTCCTCATGCGACGCTCGCACATCACTCAGCTGAACAGTTCTTCGCTGCCAATTATTGCAGTTCTTGTGTGACTTTCGCAGTCTCTGCTTTCCAAGATGAAGATTATAATTGGTTATTGATGGCCTATTTGTATTAAGAAGCCCATAAGTGCTGGATGGTTAAATTCGTTTTCCCCAAAAAAGTGAACATTGTAAAAGGTCAGAGTGTTTTATGCTCTAAATGATTAAAGAAAGGGGAACAAGAGAGGGATTTTGGAAACCGCCTCATGCTTTATTACACAGCGCTCTATAAACGGGGACCAAGACAAAAAGCCACGGACAAGAGTGACAGCAACGACGGCGGCCGGGGAATAATTACATGGATTTCACACTGAGTTATCTTAAGGCATTTCCTGTACTTTATGGAATCTATAAAAGAGACAAAGATGTAGATTTAACTGCAGATACCTCCTGATTTACCAAAGACTCCAAACTATGTGCAGAAAAACTACATTCTGAGCAGATTCACTTCCATAGGGGCAGTATTATAGTAGTTACTTCTTGTTCATGGGGGAGTATTATATAGTTTATTCTTTTTACATAGGGCAGTATTTTGTAGTTTTTTTTATAATATGGGGTTGTATTTAGTAGTTTATTCTTGACATGAGCAGATATAGTGTTATATTCTTGTTCATGCCGGCAGTATTATGTGTTTTTCTTGTCATAGGAGCATTTTTAGTAGTTTATTCTTGTACATAGGAGCAGTATTTTTTAGTTAATTTTGTACATAGGGGCGTATTATAGTAGTTATATTCTTTTTACATAGAGGGCAGTTTATGTTTATATTTGTACATAGGAGCATATTATAGTGTTATATTCTTTTAATAGGAAAAGCATTTTTAGTAGTTATATTTTTGTAATAGGAACAGTTTTTGTAGTTATTTCTTGTCATAGGGAGCGTATTATGTGTTTTATTTTTGTACATGAGGGAGTTTATAGTAGTTTATTTCTTGGACATGGAGGCTTATTTATAGGGGGTTTTTATTCTTGTACATAGGGGCGTATAAGTAGTTTTTTCTTTGTACTAGGAAACAGTTTATAGTAGTTATATTCTTGTACATAGGGCATATTTGTGTTTTATTCTTCTAAATTTGGGGCGTATTATGTAGTTTATTTTTCTTCATAGGAGGCAGTATTATAGTGTTATTTCTTGTATATAGGGGAGTTTTTATAGTGTTATATTTTTGTACATAATAGCAGTATTATAGGAGTTATATTCTTGTACATAGGGCAGTTTATAGTAGTTTTATTCTTGTAATAGGGGCAGTATTTAGTGTTATATTTTTGTACATGGGGAAGTATTATTTTGTGTTATATTTTGTACATAGAGGGAGCATTATAGAAGTTATATTTTGTACTAGAGGCAGTTTTATAGTAGTTAATTTTTGTACATAGGGAGGCAGTTTATAGAGTTTATTTTTGTAATGGAGCGTATTATAGTAGTTATATTTTTTAATGGAGCAATATTATGTAGATTTCTTGAAATAGGGGGCGTATTATAGTAGTTATATTTTGAACATAGGGGCAGATTATAGTAGTTATATTCTTTTACATAGGAGCGTATTATAGTAGTTTATTTTGAATAGGGAATTTATAGTGTTATATTTTTTGTAATTAGGAGGCAGATTTTTGTGATATTTTTGTAATAGGGCGTTAATTATTTTTATAATTCTTTATAGGAGGCAGTATTATAGTAGTTATATTCTTGTATTTTTTGGGACAGTTTTTAGTTAGTTATAATCTTGTACATTGGAGACAGATTATAGTAGTTTTTTTTTTGTACATAGGGAGCGTATTATAGTAGTTTATTTTGTAATAAGGAACAGCAATATAGTAGTTATATTCTTGTAAAAGGGGCGTATTTAGTATTATATTTTGTCATGGGGCAGTATTTTATTAGTTTATTTTTGTACATAGGGAAGTATTATTTGTAGTTATATTCTTGTAAAGAGGGCAGTTTATTTTGTTAATTTTGTACTAGGGGTAGTATTATGTAGTTTCTTTTGTACTAGAGGGGGTATTATAGTAGTTATTTCTTGTACTTAGTGGCAGTATTATATTTTGTTTTATTCTTACATAGAGGGCAGTATTTTAGTAGTTCATTCTTGCCTGAGGGGAGTATTATGTAGTTACATTTTTTTGTAATAGAGGGCATTTTTATAGTGTTTTATTCTTGTACATGTGGCCGTATTTTAGTGTTATTTTATTGTACAGAGGGGATTATTTTAGTAGTTACTTTTTTGGAATTGAGGGCGTATTATAGTAGTTACAAACTTGTACATAGGGCAGTATTTAAAAGTTTATTCTTTTTACATAGGAAGCAGTATTAGTAGTCATTTTTTTGTACATAGGAGCAGTATTTAGGTTTATTTTTGTTTCATAGGTGGCAGTATTAGAGTGTTTTTTTTTTTTAGGGGACAGTATTATAGTGGTTATATTCATGTACATAGGCGGCAGTATTATAGTGCTATATTCTTGTATGTAGGGGGCAGTATTATAGTAGTTACCTTCTTGTACATTGGGGACATTATGATAATAGTAATATTCTTGTACATATTAGGTGCATAACTGAGGCGCATAGCATATGTTAGGCTCATAGCTAGCATGTTTTTGGCGCACAACTTAGGCACATTCAAGAGCACCCCTTTGATTTTTTTAAGCATTATGAATTTAAAGGGGGGGCTCTCATTGGGTTTCTATGGGGGAACAAGGAAAGTTTTAGAACTAGACAGATTTCATCATGTGGGCCCCATGGTAGTCTCTGCCGTTTTCAATCCAATGGCACAGCCCTTAAAAAATTTTTTGCACTAGGTGTAACACAGTAACAGTTTTGCCAGGATCTCATGACTCCCTCCTTGTTTCTGATGGGTCATGGAGAAGTAGAGCCAACATGGTAGACATGCAGTGACTGTACCACTTCTTATTTGTATTTGGTGTTGAGAGTCTTCCCACGCTCTCCCCAGATTGTGCTCACTGTTAGTGTAGGAGCTGGGCATCCTGTGAGGACCAGACCGTGCACCTCTCAAGAATGATTAGGAAAAGGGAGGCGCATTGATTCACTATACAATTTCCATTCGGCAAGCTTGCATTATTGACAGGTCTGCTCATGGGACCTGAGTGTGATTGTATATTTTTCCCATGATTCTTTGAAACTCCCTGCAGATTTTATAGAAATTTCTTGATCAGAGGACTACATTGGTCAAGATATGGAGAGATCAGAGAACTGATATAGAACACCCAGTAATTCCAAGAGAGCTGGGACAACCTCTGTCCTAGCATGCACTATAATTAAGAGCCTTAGGGTTTGGAATGCGTTAGCCGCCTCCCAGACTTTATCCACTTTTTCTGTGTAATTAATTTGCCATAGTTTTTATTTTCTTTGTACACTAAATTTTCATATTTTATTTAGTAATTTTTGTGTTTTTGGGATTACTTTTTTCTTTTTCATTATTGTGTTTACCCCAGTTTGGCCAACAGTGTTCCTCTTCAAACACTTAAAGGGAATGTGTAATCAAAAATGACTTTATTTTTTAACTCACATTTTTATGTTCAACACATTTTTTAAGAATTTTTGTTTACTTTTTTTTTAATTTTCAATATCACTTTAAATATTTTTTAATATTTCTTAAGTCCTGCATTTTTCACTTTGGCCACTAGGCGTAATAATGGTCTGACACTTCCTGTTCTGTAGAGAAAGATTCTCAGTTGTCGGCTCATTATCAGCACAAAGAGGGTCAAACTGAAAGGAGACACCAGTGTGAATAGATAACACAGGATCCACCAGTCACAAGAGGAGATAGTCACAGTTGACCCTTTCACCTCCCTGCACAGTGACTTCTTCCCAGGTCACAGAACATGACTAGAAAACTCTCCTATAGAAGTGAATGGGACTGAGTCAGTCTTAAGGCTACTGTAAAGCATCTCTATGACTGCTGTTAAAGCAGTGCAAACAAGGCCTAGTGGCCAAAGTGAAAACTGCAAGACTTAAGAATTATTACAAAATATTGAAAGTGATATGAAAAATTAAAAAAAATAAACAAAAATTCCTAAAAAATGTGTTTAACATAAAAATGGGACTTAAACAATGACTCATTTTTTTGATGATACATTCCCTTTAAAGTACTCTTTGTGTCAACAAGCATGTCCATGCATTGCCGGTGAGCATTTTTGTTTTGTTTTTCTCTGTTTTTCAACCTCTGTCCTAGTTGTTTGGTTTGAAAAAACAATTTTAATTTGTGAATTGGAATATACACAAGTCCCTAGTCAGAAGAGATAGCAACTGCGGAGGACCCAAATTGTTCATGCATTGCATGGACATCTCATTTTATTTTAATTGAATCTATGTGTAACAGGTGTCCCTGCACTCGCAGCTCTGTCCTACACTTACCTCACCGCGCTCCTGTTCCTGTCCGGGCGCGCGTTCCTGTTCCTGGCCGGGTGCGCGCTCGCCCCCTAAGGCCCCTTTGCAGCGGGCTCTGGTCAAAACCGGACTTACTTAGACTCTGCCCCCTGCCGTGGCCCATACCATCGTTTGCGGTGCTCCAGAGGATCCACTACTGCTGACCGTTACACTATGTAATGCTTTTTTCCCCTTGGGTGGCGCTGCAGGGCAATGCAACATTTGCTTCCCCCACAGACTGCATCTAATTCCTGGGAGCTCAGCAGTGAGACACTATGGGGGACATGTATGAAATTTGACATTTAAATGCCAAATTTCATGCATATTATAATAGCATAGAATGCGCCTGGTTTATGAACCCGGTCTACGGCGGGTCATAGATCAGGCGCATTCTAGCGCTAGAGCGACACTTCTAAAAGGGCAACAATACATGGAAATTCCTAAAGAAGCATTTGTTATCTATCATTCATGAAAAAACTTTGAGATTCTTAGTTCACATGTTTTTGTTAAAAAAATGCTTAAGCCACCCACGAACTTACAACGTGATCTCAGGTCGGTTGGTCCTACGCTATCTTTACCGCTCAATAGAGCCAAATTCAGGCCTCTCATTGGGTCAACCGATCTCCATTATCCAGAGAGAAAGAAATAAAAAAAAAACAACCTTGCAAGCTGCACTCATATAACAGCCTGTGAAAGTGGGCGGGTGCAGGAAACCAAAATGGAGGCATCCCTTCCTCCCTATATAGATTAAAAGCAATATATGCCAAATACAATGTATAATTCTGCACAAAAAACATTTCTGAAAAAACACAATGTGAACCTGGGTGGTTCGTGGGTGGCTTAAGCATTTTTTGATCAAAAACATGTGAACTAAGAATCTCAAAGTTTTTTCAAGAGTGACACTTCTGGCTCAGGTAAACTACTTTGAAAGTGCTCTACCTGTTCCAGCAGTAATGTGCCTAGAAATGCTGTACTGAAGAAAAATATAGCTTTGTACGGTTCTAGCGCGCCACCTCCCGCACGTCCTCCGAAATCAGGCGCGTTGCAGAGTGCTGTGGGCGCTCTGTAATGCACCTGATACTGGCGTACGGGAGGGATTACACTAATGCGAACGGGGCTGCGCCTGATGTTGAGCTGAAAATACGCCAGACTTCTGGTGCAGCCCCGTTCATACATGTCGCCCTATATGATCAATTTATTGTCAGAGGAACCTTCTTACTAAAGGGAATTGTCCAAAGCAAACGTGTCACTTGAAGCTCCAGGCCTCCAATTGGGCTTCCCAGATATGAGTTGCCAGTGCCAGTGCTGATATACTCTAAAGGGGCGGAGGGGCCAATGGGCTCAGTTGCCCTTGGGTCAGGGCCCATATGTATCTATAATCTCTGCATCCCTTATCCCCTGGTGTTTGCTCCAAAGTGAAGCTTTTGGTGTTTGCTTATGATGTACTATGGTGGCTCAGTGATCAGCACTGGGGTTCTGGGTTCAAATCTGAACAAGGAGAACATCTATGGAAATTGTATGTTCTTCCCCTGTTTTCACAGATTTTTACCAAACGCCAAAATCATATTAACATGAAATTTAGATTATGAGCACCAATGGGGACAGAAGCTAATGTGACTGATGACGATCTCTATGATTTAATAAAATCTATATCACCTGTGCCCCATTTCTTGCTAACTAGTGCTGCACTTTGGATTCAGATATGGCTGGTTTGGCTAGACCTGAATTTTGGCAGTGATTGTGGGAAATCATGTGACCAATCACTAGTCGTTTTTCATACAGGAAAAAGGAAGTGTATTTGTTTAGTGGATGATACACTCTTTTTTTCCAGTCTGGTTATGGGATTTTCCAATGATTGCCGCCAAAATCGGGGACCGGCTGAACTGGCCCCATTCAAATCCAAGGCACAACACTATTGCTAATTTACAGTCAATAGCTAAGCAGTAAGCAGGGGACAGATGGAAGAAAGTATGACTGAAGAATCAGACTGGACACGGTTTATCTGTAGTCTGTAACCATGGAGATACATAGATCTGCACTGGAGCTGTATACACAAAATGAGATAGTAGATTTTAAATCCAACCTAATTGTGAAATTTCTTTAATTTATTCATTATATAGCACCAGTGTCAGACTGGGGTGCCTGGGGCCCACCAATATATTTGATTCTTGGGACCCACCAGTGGAGCTGATTCTTGAAACCACCAATTGAGGTGATTCTTGGGGCCCACCAGTGGAGGTGATTCTTAGGGCCCATCAGTGCAGTTGATTCTTGGGACCCACCAGTGGAGATGATTCTTCGGGCCCACCATGGGAGTTGATTCTTGGGGCCCACCAGTGGGGTTGATTTTTGGGGCCCACCAGTGGAGAGGATTCTTGGGGCCCACCAGTGGAGTTGATTCTTGGGGCCCAGCATTGGAGAAGATTCTTGGGGCCCATCGGTGGAGTTGATTCTTGGGGCCACCAGTGGAGTTGATTCTTGGGGCCCAGCATTGGAGATGATTCTTGTGGCCCAGCATTGGAGAAGATTCTTCGGGCCCACCAGTGGAGAAGATTCTTGGGGCCCACCAGTGGAGCAGATTCTTGGGGCCCACCAGTGGAGTTGATTTTTGGGGCCCACCAGTGGAGAGGGTTCTTGGGGCCCACCAGTGGAGTTGATTTTTGGGGCCCACCAGTGGAGAGGGTTCTTGGGGCCCACCAGTGGAGATGATTCTTGGGGCCCAGCATTGGAGAAGATTCTTGGGGCCCACCAGTGGAGTTGATTCTTGGGGCCCATCATTGGAGTTGATTCTTGGGGCCCAGCATTGGAGAAGATTCTTGGGGCCCACCAGTGGAGGTGATTCTTGGGGCCCATTCTACAGCTACTGTACATGACTGCCCACACTGCACATATTTGTTGCACTCTACCTCTTGCTTTCTGCCTCTCCTTCTCTGTCTGTCTCCCTGGAAATCATTCTTAGACCTGTCATACCCAGAGGTCCACCATGCCACAACTATCCCAAGGACCAACCAGGGCTTTCCCCTATTCCCCTGTAGGCCAGTCCAAGCCTGTCTAGCACTGTTATATTCCACAGCGTTGTACGGAGATCGTCACCAGTCACATTGCTCCATCTTCCCATTGGGGCTCACAGTCCATTTTCTAGATTAACTCAAACATGGGAAGAACACACAGACTCCTTGTAGATGTTGTCCTTGGTGGGCATTGAATCCAGGACTCTGGGGCTGGAGGGCTAAAGTGCTAACCACTGAGCCACTGTGCTGCACCATGCTAACCACTGAGCCATCAATATGAAAAATTGTTTCCAAAGTATACACACCTTTAACTAATCGATTTGTTGTATCACAAATTGTAGAGGGGATTTCCAATAAAACAGTTCCTAGGAATATGGGCAGCTAGTTAGTGTTTCCTTGAGTGATAATCCCTTATCTACACCTTCTAATTGATAGACTCCAGGACTGAGATAAGATAACGCAACTGCCTTTGTGATAGCAGCGTTATCTGTGACCCACTATAGCCGCAGCGCGACGCAAAAAAGAACTATAGTAACCTGATTGTGCTGCTGGAACATCATTGCCTGTACCCATCAGAAGGTGCAGCCAACCCCATAACATCCCGAACACCTCGTCTGCCGCGGCTTCTATATGAGGATATTTTACTGCCTTTTAGTCACATCTCAATAATATGCTGCAAGAGGGTTAATATTCACTTATATTTTAATTTGTATAAATTCATAGATTTTTTTCAATATTAAATTCATTTAGCCATCCTTTTTTAATTCCTTCAGTCACTTCTTTTTTTACTAATTAGTTATTTTTTTATTCTTTACATTTTTTATGTAAAATCACATTCCCTATTCCACTCACATTCATTATCCACTGTCTCACTATTTTATTTACATTTATTTACAATTTTTTTCATTCACTTAATTATTAATTTAGTTGTTCAGTCTGCGGACTATTTTTTAGCTTTTTATAGAATTATTTGGCAAATGGGTAATATTCAGTGTCAGAACAAGATTCTTTAGGTCCACTAGAAAACATTATTCAGAGGTTCCATCCTCTATCTATACAGGACATGTGCACGGCCACCTTTTAGTACTTTTGTTAAGTCCACCTTAAAGTAATCATTGTACATGCAGGGTTTAAGAGGATATCCAAGCCTAGACTGGCCCACAGAGTAGCAGCAGAAAAGGTAGAGAAAGAGAGGCATAAAGTGCAAGAGTCATGTACAGTATGTGAGTTCATGTACAGTAGCTATAATATGGGTCCCAAGAATCAACTCCACTGGTGGGTCCCAGGATCAACTGCACTGGTGGGCCCCAAGAATCAACTGCACTGGTGCCCCCAAGAATCAACTCCACTGGTGGGGCCCCAGAATCAACTCCACTGGTGGATCCCCAGAATCAACTCCACTGTTGGGTCCCAAGAATCAACTCCACTGGTGAGCCCCAAGAATCAATTCCACTGATGGACACCAAGAATCAAGTCCACTGGTGGGCCCCAAGAATCATCTCCATTTGTGGGCCCAAATAATCAACTTCACCGGTGGACTCCAAGAATCATCTCCACTTGTGGGCCCCAATAATCAACTTCACTGGTGGGTTCCAAGAATCAACTCCACTGGTGGGTCCCAATAATTAACTCCACTGGTGGCCTCAATAATTTACTCCACTGGTGGATCCCAATAATTAACTCCACTGGTGGCCCCCAAGAATCAATTCCACTGGTGGGCTCCAACAATCAACTCCAAGAATCACCTCCACTGGTAGTCCCCAAGAATATACTCAACTCGTGAGCCCCAAGAATATACTCAACTGGTTAGCCCCAAGAATAGCCTCCACTGGTGTCCCCTTATATCAACTACTCTGGTGGGTCTAAGAGTCATCCTCACTGTTGGCTCCCAAGAATCAACCGGTTTGGTGGGCCCCAAGAATCAACATTTTTGGTGGGTCCCGGGCACCCTAGACACTGGTGATATCTGGTGATTGGTTCCAAATGAGGTTATCTTCTGCTAGACCTTTGGTTATATGTTTCCTATTGATGTAGGAGACAGCAAATCTGAGGTGGATAGCAACTGTATAATATTACACAAGTAAGATAGGGAGGCAACCGCTTAATATGATTTTGCCATGTCGCAAATTCCCTTTCTGCGGCTGGCTCATAACTTAAATGTATCTGAGTGAGTGGGGTTTGCTATATTTGGAGCTACCAAAGACATGAATGGGGAATTACCTCGCTGTTCTACAAGCCGGCCTCAGAAAGGAATTTTGCGAAGTAGCAAAACCATTTTGACTGTAGTGAAAACATATTTTTTACTACATCACTAGGAAAAACCTGGACCACTAATCAGCACTCTGGATCATCACTAGATAACCAAGTATGAACGATATCAATGTCTAAGCTGGTACCTTCTAGCAGCGTTGTACTGGGGTGCCTAGGGCCTACAGGTGCAGTTGACTCTAGGGGCCCACCAATAGCGTTTTTATGGGCCCACCGGTGGGGTTTATTTTAGAGGCCCACCCAACAGCTACTGTAAGTGACTGTAGATGCCTCCTATGCTCTGCTTCTTGCTTTTTGCCTCTCTTTCTCTGTTTTCTTGCTTCTTCTGAGGATGTAGATGCAGTTAGAAAACAACTTTAGGTCTACCACACTCTGTGGCCCACCGGGGGCTTCCCCTATTCCCCTGTGGGCCAGTCCGAGCCTGCCTTCTAGATCACCTAACAAAAGATACCCTGATAGCCTTTTCTCTTATTAAGTATGGGTACAAACATGCTCTGGGTCCATCCTCCTTCAGATACAGTTGTGTGAACCCTCCATAAATCTCCATACATACATATCACCCTCCCCCCATACATCTCTGCCCTAATCTCCAGATACCTCCCCTCACACAATCTCTGCTTCTCATAGGACCTTCTTCTCTGCTCTCCTCTTATTAGCTCCTCACATAATCGTCTCCAAGATTTCTCCCGTTCTTCCTCCATACTCTGGAACTCACTGCCCCAACACCTCAGACTCTCCTAAACTTTCACCAGCTTCAAAAGTAACCTGAAAACCCACCTCTTCATGAGCCTATAACCTACAATAAACCCACTGCCCCTACACCACCACGAACATGTCTGCCCCTCACCTTCTGTCTCTTTCCTCCTTCCCTTGTAGACTGTAAGCCCTCACGGGCACTGTCCTCTCTCCTTCTGTACCAGTTGTTAGTTATTAATCGTCACTTTTGTATTTGTTTGACCTATGCTATGTATGTAACTCCCCTCAAGTGTACAGCGCTCTGAAATCAATGGCACTTTAAAATAAATAATAATAATAACCCACTCCACAACAGGGTACAATTGTGATATTAGCTACTACAGCCCCTCAATTCTTTGTTGACCCCATCTAATGTGCAAAGGCCATATTCCTGTTTCCTTGCTTCCATCACTGCTTAAGTTCTTCGTAAGTCTCTGTGACACTCGCTGTACACCGATCACAAAATCTTTATGGTGAGCTGCTGCCCATAGGGTAAACCGGGCATTTTCCCCGAGTGCCGGCACATGGCGCACATACAGGGGCCACAATGGTCGCATATGCGACCGGACACCTGGCCCAGGGGGCCGACACTGCGTGGTGCAGGCAGCGGCTGAGGCAGAACAGCCGGGATCTTCTGATCCCGGCCGTTCAGCCCCCAGGAGGCCGCGGAGCAGGCGCATGATGTGATGACGTCATCGCGTGCCTGCTCCGCGGCCCGCATTCGACTGCCAGCGGTCGCTCCGGACGAGGAGAAGACGAGGGAAACCAGGTAAATATTATTATTATTTTTTTTTAAAACAAATGACGGGCCCCTGCCTCCCTTTAATGAAAGGGCCCCCGCCTGCCTATTTTTTGGTTTCCCTGCCTTTATAGGGCCCCTGCCATATACTGGCACGGCCTATAGGTGGCCCTCCCTTTGCCAAATATAAGGGCCCCTGTCTGCCCTATAGGCGGGCCCTGCCTGCCTATATGCGGGGCCCTGTTGCCAATTTGCGGGATCTTTTCCCTATATACGGGCCCCACCTGCTTATATACGGCCCGGGCCTTTTAAAAGGGGCCCTGCCTCCCTTAATTTTTTTTGCCCTCCCTTTGCCTTTTTACGGCCCCTGCCCTGCCTAAAAAACGGGGGCCCTCCCGGGCCTATATACGGGCCCCCTGCCTGCTTATATACCCCCCCCTGCCTATGTAGGGCCCCCCCCCTGTCTCCCAAATTACTGGCCCTCCCTTTCCTTTTAAATTTGGCCCTGTTTTAAATATATAATGGCCCTGCCTGCCTATAAACGGGGCCCTCCCTCCTATTTTTGGGCCCCTGCCGTCTTTTACTGGCCCTGCCTGTTTTATATTCTGGCCCTCCCCTGCCAAATATATTTCCCCTTTGCCTGCCTTTATTCTGGTCCTTTTGCCTATATACTGGCCCTCCCTGCTTATTTACTGGCCCCCTCCCCTATAACGGGCCCTTTGCCGGGCCTAAAAAACTGGCCCTGCATATATACGGGCCCCCCTGTCTGCCTATATACTGGCCCTCCCTGCTTCTTTTTTTGGGCCCCTGCCTCCCCTTTTTTACTGGGCCCCCTCCCAGCCTATATACGGCCCTCCCTGCCAAATTAATGGCCCCGGCCTGCCTATAAACTGGCCCTGCCTCCCCTATTTTCTGGCTCTGTCGCCATATTTTTTCCCTGCCTGCCCATATATTTGGCCCCTGCCGGGCTATTTTTACGGGCCCCTCCCTGCCTATAAAACGGGGCTCTGCCGGGGCCTATATACGGGCCCTCCCTGCCTTTTTACGGGCCCTGCGCCTATATACGGGCCCCCTGCCTGCCAAATTTTTGGGCCCCCTGCATGCCATATTTTGGGCCCTCCCCTGCCAAACATACTGGCCCTGAAGGGCAAAATTACTTCCCCTACTGTAATTACTGGCCCTCCCTGGCTGCTTACTACCCCTCCCTTTGGCTACATACGGGCCCCTGGTGCAAATTTACGGGCCCGGGCCCTGGCAAATTTATGCCCTTGGGGCCCTTTCCCTGGCTAATTACTGGCCCTCCCTGGCTGATTTTTGGGGGGCACCCCCTGCCCCTGGTTTTGATTACTGGGGCCCCCTAGCTCCTGGCTAGTTACTGGGGGCACCCCCAACTACCTGGCTAATTACGGGGGGTGGGGCCCTTTCTACCAAAACCAAATTAATGGGGGAAAGGGCCCTGTTTCCCTACCAAATTTGGGGGTCTACGTATTTACATGCCACTTATTGACTTTTTTTTAATTTTTAAATTTTTAGGGTCAAACCATACGCTTTTTGGGGTACAATTACTAACTTTTTAAACTTTGTGTGGCAGCAAAGGGGGCAATATTTCTATTTGGGGCTCTATGGGGTGGGGGGGGTTTTTTTACAAAAGTTGGGAAATTTATAGGAAAATCGGAAAAAGAGGAGTCTAGGATGTATTTGTGGGAAAATTTTACAGGGATGGGTATTGGGCCCGGGGGAAGAAGACATTTCATGCTGTACGGGGCGGAGAAAAAATGGAAGGGGGGAAAACTCTTTAGGAAAATTTATGGGGTTTGGGCCAGTTGGGGGAAGAAAAAAGAGAAGAGAACAAAATCCCTCAGAGATGACGTCTCCCGTGAGTCCCCGCTATCCAGGGGGGCATTTTACCCTTTTGTGTTGAATCAGTTTCTGTTTTTCATGTGATGGTGGGCCTGACAAATGGGGATGGATTGGTTTTGGGGGTTTTAGGTTTTGTTTTGGTTTCTTGTATATGTCAAGTGTGGGCTTCTCCCTGATTGTTTTAAAACAAGTGCACACCGGCTCTGTGTGAGGGGTTTCTCTGAAACCCCTGTTTCTTTCTTGCTTTTTTGTAGGAAAACTTTTTTACCCAGACGGTTTTTTTGGGGAAATTTTTTTAAAGCGGTTTTATTTGCCCGAAATGTACAACATTAAAAACTCTCCCTTCTTTCACAAAAACGCACCAAAAAAAAAATCAAAAAAGCACCAAAAAACACTCAAAAATGCACCCAAAAACACATCAAAAAGGGAACCCAAAAAAAGCTCCGGGTTTAAAGAAACCTTTTTAAAATTTTAGTTAAAAATTTGAAGGGGGGGCTGGTGCGAGAAAAATGGGGAAATTTTTTTTCGGGTTTTTGTATGTGGGCTGTTGGGGGCTTAGTGCCCGGGGTGATTTTTTTTCCCAGTCCGGCCCTTTTGCTGTCTGTGTGGTTTACAGTGACATATGGAGGAACAATGTCTAAAATAGATAGTTAAGCCTTTCACTGCCCCAGGCCACCAAGGATTTTATCACTACCTCTTCACACTCCTAGACTACATGCACGTTATTATTACCTCCTTCACTGCAATAACTGTCCTTAAATGTTATTCTTAACATCTTCATTACCCTGGGTCACCAGGGATGTGGTAGAAAGGTGTAGAAAGCAGAAAAGCAGAG
>JAODAL010018538.1:0-74483 GCA_025379985.1 Phyllomedusa bahiana
CAGGGTAGTGTAAAGTGGTATCTATAGAAAAACAAGAAACAGGCACCATCCAATACATAAAAAGGAGTCTACTACATATCGAAACAATTGAGAAAAGTAAAAAGAAAAGAAAAAGGAAATGAAGCCTCAAACATCAGTTAACAGTAATACAGTATGTGTGGTGCTTGTTTATTTACTTTTGTGGAAGATCCTTTACATCATATTTTTGTGATGTCTTTAAAAAACTTTTTGGCTGCCCTTGCTGTTTATTATTTGTGAGTATATAACTTTTCTTGGACATTGCATTGTTTGTATTCTATTTGATCACATCTAGATGCACATATTTAATGTGGTCTGTCCTCTAAACATGTGAGGTGTATTTTAGCTTTTCCCATAGGGTTACTGAATATAGTGATTACAGTGTTTTTCATGACATTGGACTTGGTTGTTTGAATTCTTTATTCTTTTGTAATTATAAGAAAGTGGATTTAATATTTTCGTCTCTTGTAGAGTGGTATCTATTTTGTTTTTGGGTGGGAAGATGTAGCATGGGTTATGCGTGGTATTAGTGATTTCTCCATAACCTGTGGCCTTCCATTGTTTTAAGAAACTATAATTTACAGAATCCTATGACAGCTTACGTTTTGTAGTTTTATTCCAAAAATTGTTAACCATTTGGGGACAGAGTTAGGAATGTCGCTTATCAGAAAAAATACCTGTGGCTCATTCAGCAGGCTGCATGGTTTGCTTATCATTACCTCTTTAAAAGTTGGGATGTATGTACATGGGGTCATCTTAAAAGCATTACAGGCCCTCAGGTTTTATAGTGCAGTGTATCGTAAGTACTTAATACAATAGAAAAACTGAATTTAATTTTTGGTAAAAACCTTTGTTTGCAATTAGAGAGGCCAGATGTTTCCTTGACCAAGTTCTTGACCAAGTTTGCACACACTGCAGCACAGATTTTTGCCCACTTCTCCATACAGATTTTCTCCAGATCTTTCAGTTTTCGGAGCGGTTGCTGAGCTACATTGAGTTTCAGCTCCCTCCAAAGATTTTCAATTGAGTTCAGGCTGGAGACTGATGTCACGATACTAGTGGATACAGCTGGAATCCAATGGCAAGGGCTGGCTTGGAGACAGCGAAGGCAAATGCAGACTGGAACAGGAGGCAGCAGAGGTGGAGACTGGATCCATGCAAGGTCAGGAGGAGCACAGATGAGTGATACGTAGGTATCGGAAGTTTGCAGAGAAAACCACAAAGGAGAGGAACTAACGGGAAGGCAAGTTCCAGGCTAGAGGACTGCACAGCAGGCGCTAAACACAATACTCAAGCAATGGAAGTCAGGTTTGAGGAGTTTATACAGGAACCAGGAACAGGAAACAGGAAACAAGATGGCAACAAACTGAGACACAATCCACCATCTTGACTGAGGGCAAACTTAAGGGCAAACACAGTAAACAAGTTCCAAGGTATAGCAATAGATTTCGGACATTACTCTCACCTCAACAGCGGCCTCTGGACGATACCTGACTTGGTTTCTCCGGATGTCTCTGATGAAATTAATGTTACTTAAAGGTTCCCACAAATTTTCTTCAGACCCATAACCTTGCCTCTTAATAAGGTATTGTAGCTGGTTCCTGAAATTCTAGAGTCCAAGATTTGCTCTACAACTAACTGCTCTTGACCATCTATCTCCACTGCATCAGGAGGAGGAGGAACACGTCCCGGAAAGGGGTTGGACACGACAGGTTTTAGTAGAGACACATGAAAGACAGGATGGATCTTCATAGATTGTGGGAGTTTGAGCTGAACCGCTACTGGACTGATTATTTTGATGATCTTATACGGCCAGGCAAAGTTCTGTCCCAGTTTTGGTGAAGGAACTCTAAGTTTCAAATTTCTGGTGGAAAGCCATACCTTATCCCCCACCTTGAAAGTTGGTGCTGGCTTACGACGTTTATCTGCCATATTCTTGTAGTTTTCTTGAGCCCTCTCTAGTGTTTCCTTCAGTAGTTGTAAATTTTGCTGTAGTGCAGAGATCCTTTCCGTGGCAGCTGGAATATGTGGAACAGCAGGGAATTTGGGAAGAATATTTGAATGGTATCCCAAATTTGCAAAGAAAGAAGTCTGTTTGGTGAAGGCATTTTGGGAATTATTTTATGAAGATTCCCACCCACAGGAAAAAGATAAACCCCAAAAAAATTTTGGTAAATGGGCAAAAAAAACACCGCGGGTACTTTTTCCAGGGCCCTGATTTTTGCATTCAGTCTGTCCTTTAAATTTGTGGGTGAAAGGTTTTTTAAAAATTTAATATCAATATCCATGCAAAAAAAAAACTCCCCCAAATTTTTGGGGATGTAAACTGAAACCCCACGATCCAGATAACTTCATGGGGGAAATTAAATGAAGACAAAAACTTTTTTAATGTTTGAGATCCCTTGTTTTTGGCAGAGGGTAGGCCCGGTAGGGGGAAATAAAATTTGTCAGTTTTGGTGCGTCGGTCAACTACCCCCGAAATTTGTATTTTTCCCCCTTTAAAGGGGAAGTAGATTTACGATGAAGTCCAGGAAATAAAACCCCCCGGAGCAAGAGGGACGGAAAAGGTTTGAAAACAAACCTAAGGGTGAAGAACGTGGAGCCCTTTCACCCTAGCACAGAGGGGGTCACAGATTTTTAAATTACTTCTTTACATCCTGTAAAAAATTGGCCCCCAAAAAGAATGGGGGAAAAAAATTTCCCCTGCGTCTTTTTGCCCCCTTTTGTGACCCCAATTTTGGGAATCGTGGGCTAGCCTCAAAAATTTTAAAGTTTTAACTTTTTCAGGTTTATATAAAGCTGCTGCCCTAGGGGTCCACATCGGGTTAAAAAGCACTAACGTAAATCATCGGGGGAAGGGACAAAGGAGTCAGGTCATGGGCCCTCTCTTATCCCTTTGAGCAAGTTTATTATAAATTTACTCCTCCCAAAACATTAAGACCCCCCCGGAACAATGGTTTTTGGGGGAAATTTTGCATTTGGGAAAATCACTGGAAACATTCGATAAACCATCCGCCTTGCCCATTACGAGATCCGGGAAATGAAATGAGATTTTTAAAGTTAAATTTGGTTGGGGAAAATTTTACTCCAACGAGCTTGCCGGGGGAAAACCCATCGGGGGCAAAATTAAAGAATTCCAGTTTTAGGGGTGATCATTAGAACTATTTTTTTGTTTGTGACTCCTTGAAAAATGATGTCTCTTTTCCTTTAAAAAGGCTCAACAATAGCTAACAGTTTTTTATTCCCCACATCATAATTACCTCAGCAAATGATAAACGTCACAGTAGTGTTGGGGCTTTTTGCTTTGGGCTATCGAGTTTGTCGAAAATCGAAAAGTGGGCCCCCTACCCGGAAAAGGTTTTTCGTTTAGTGAGCATCGATTATCCAAATAAACCTTTTAAAGTTATGGGATCAACAACACCTTCATCTTTTACCCCCCCAAACAAGGCGGGGAAACTAAAATTAACACCCAAACATCAGTCAAAGGATCCGTCTACATCTTAGAAACACACTTAGGTAAAAAAAATCAAAAAAAAAAAGCACAGCCCCATTTACTACCCTGCCCTTGAAACCACAGCCTGCCCCTTTAAAACCCCTGCAATCACCCAAAAAAAAAAGGCCAAAAGGGCAGTATAAATTTGAACCACATTTTTACTTGAACTGGACATTGAATACCCGTCCGGGAAAACGCAGGCATGACCCCCAAAAAACCGGGCATGACCCCCAGATTTAAAAAGTGCCAAAAAAGGATCTTTCCAAACCACCAATTTAGTTTCACTGGACAAGACTATACCTTCCGGGGCCAAAAAGCATACCCCCAAACCCCGCATGACCCCCACATTTAAAAAGTCCCCAAAAAAGGGTTTTTCCAAAAAAAAATTTTTATTTTTCACGGGACATTGACAAACCCTTTTCCGGGGGCCCCCGGCATGAGCCCCAACCTGCATGCCCCCCCAAAATTTAAAAAAGGGCCCGGAAAAAAGGGAGTTTTTAAACCCACCATTTTAGTTTCACGGGACTTTAAAAAAATCCCGCCCTTTGGGCCACAGCATGAGCCCCAAACCTGCAGGACCCCCATATTAAAAAGCCCCGAAAAAGGAGTTTTTTTCACCCAACCTTTTTTAGTTTCATTTGGACTTTTGCCCTATCCCCTTGTCCTGGGCCAAAAGAAATGACCCAAACCTGAAATGCCCCCCAAAACCAAAACCCAACCAATTTTAAAAGTTGCCGGAAAAAGTTAGCCCCCTTTAAAAAACCCCCCCTTTTTTAGTTGAACGGGGACATTGACTAAAACCTGTCCGGGCCCCACAGCATGCCCCGGGGCCGGATTAAACATTGGGTGCGGTGAAAGCCCAGGCTGGCTCCGCATCTATTAACACGAAATTTAAAAAGGGCCCTGATAAACCAGCAACAAAACGTCGTGCTGAACAGAGTGCGGAAGGGGAAGTGGAGAACCCAGCCTTCCCGAACACAGTAAATTTACCTGGGTAGCCTTGCCCCTCCCGTTTTATGTGGACCTTTTTTGATTTTCATTTGGAAATACGGGGGTTTTTAAACCCCCCTTTTTACACCCAGGTGTTTTTAAATTTTGGGCATTTTTTTTTTCTCTTTTTTACTCAACTGTGCGGGAAAGGAAAAAGGTCCCTGACTTTGTTTCTCTGCCCCGGCTCCAAAACTCCATGTCCTCTAATAACCTACATCGGGTCAATTTTTTCCCTGTACCCCCCTTTGTAAAAATTCAGGGGAAATTTTTTTAACACTATTTTGTACATGAAAGTTTTTGGGAACTTTAATTCTAAATACACATTTTTAAAAATGGGAGGGAATCCCCCCCATGCCCTTTTTTTTCCTTTTTTTCATTGTTTTTAAATGGGTTTTCTCAATACGGGGTTTAATACCTATTTTAAAAGATCTTGAAAAAACAATAAATTTTTGAAATATTGTCCTTTAACAGTCCCAAACCAAATTCCCCTGTTTCGGGACAGAAACCATCACCCTTGAGCCACTCTTGACAATTGTGAAGAACAAATGTCTGTTAGAAAAAAAACCATTTTTTAAAATAGGACCTGTGTATCTCCATGCCACAAAAAAATGCCCCAAAAATTAAAAAGCATGCCCCCTTGGGGCCTTTTTGGTAAATTTGGGTAAAGGGAAACAAATGCCCTTTTTAAAACAACTTTTTTTTTATAATAGGACCTTTATATTGCTGTTTTTCAAAGCAGCATGACCCAAAAAAATT
This sequence comes from Phyllomedusa bahiana, assembly GCA_025379985.1. NCBI lineage: Eukaryota > Metazoa > Chordata > Amphibia > Anura > Hylidae > Phyllomedusa > Phyllomedusa bahiana. The sequence continues at coordinate 5,258 of JAODAL010018538.1, forward strand.
AGAAAAATAAATTCCCAGCCACTGTTAAAAATTGGGGGGGAGAAATCCCACTTAAAAACCCCCTTTTCTGTCACAAAGGACCATGTTTAAATTCCCTGTATCTCACAGCTACATAAACCCCAAAAAAATTATAAAATACTTCTAAACCACTATTAAAAATTGTGAGGGAGAAATGCCCCCTTAAAAAGCCACTTTTCTTTTCCAAAAGGGAAACCATAATTATAGTTTGTATCTCACACAACTCCCCCCAAAAAAAATTAAAAAATATAAACTTCTCAGCCACTTTTAAAAAATTGTGAGGGAAAAAATGCCACTTAAAACCCCCAAAATTTCTTTTTCCAAAAGGGAAAAGGCCCAAGGAAATTTATTTGTTTTGGAAAAACCCCTTTCACAGCCAAAACCCATAAACCCCCCAAAACATTTGGACAATGCAAAAATTTCCCTTAAAAAAAATGAGTAAATGGAAAACGTTTTTTCAAAAAACCCTTTGGGCTGTTTTTTACAGTCTCCTCACAGCAAAACCGCAAAATAAACTTTTTGGGGAAAAAGGGAAAAAAAATTTTGCAGTAAAAAAATGATCATTTTAAAAAAAATTTTTCAAGGGGAACCCTTTTCTGTTTGAAAAGGAATGTGAAGAGATGGCAACTAATGGGTTGCCCCCGGAAATTTGGGGGCCACAACATCATCAGAGTTTCCATGCCTGATTCATTTTGATGAAATTCAAACGATCCACATTATCTGGGAAACCCGGGATGCTTTGTCGTAATGACCCCTCCGCTGGCTGAAGGTCCCTCAGATATCCCCTGGCTCGGGGCCAGACAACCCCTCTATGGCTTTAACGAGCCAGCCGGGCCATTCGTCCATTTTGGATACCCAGAATCTTTTTGAGTCCGGAACACATGAAAAAACCCTTGGGTTTTTTAAAAACCAGATACCCGGGGACCATAAATCTTAATTGATCCTGTTTTTGGATGTGGGGGCCCTCCCTTGCATGCGTGGGTGAGGGGAAAAATAAAATTGCCAGATGCCCACCCATTAGGCTTCTCCCAAACCCTTGCCTGCTCCCGCCGCAAAACGCCTATTTTGGCACCCCAAAACTGCTGTCACGTCGCTGATTTTTTTCCCCCGGGTGACTTTTGGGGGAAGGGAAGCATCCCAACAAAAGGTCCCCATTGATCAATCAGAAAGGGCCCCTCCATTTCCTGCATTTTACTCTCTATTTGGGGGGGTTGGAAGGAAAGTCCCCTGATTTTTTTTTTTTGTACCGGGACCCCGGAGGGGGGCCCCCCAGTAACTGTTGTTCATTTTGAGGGCCCTTTAATTTGCAGGTTTCATGTTGGAGGAAAGGGAGCACCCAAAGCCCTCATGTGAGAGTTTGGACCCTTTAAATTTCCCAAACCCTCTGGGTTGGGGCACGCAAACTGACTTCCTAAATTTTTCCTCCCCGCCTCAAATTCGCCCCCAAAACCTTTTTCCAAAGGGCGGGGACGCCCGGGAACATGGGTTCTAGGAAAACCTCCTCCTCCTCCTCCTCCTCCTCCCCGTGTTCCTCCGGAAACAGGTTCAACACAGCCCCTGATTTCCTGAGATAAATGCACCCTGAGAGTTTGAACGCCCCTTTTGCACTAGCTCTGGCCCCCGAACCACTGCCTAATGAAGACCGATGAAATTGTAAAACTGCCCGGGCCTTTGTGGATTTAAACGGAGAGAAAGGCCCCCGGTCCGCATCTGTGCCGTCTCCTCCTCCGTTTGCTGGCCCGGGGCCGTTGTTTTCAGAGTGTCCAACATTCCCTTCCAGAACTAAGAAACACCACAATGCTCATGCTGACAAGGCAAATTTTCCCACTGACCATTTTTTGGGGGCTTCTTAAAAAAATGGCAAGGGTGGGGCAAAGCTCTTTCACCGCCTCCCACCTTTGGGGGATCCAACCCCCAGGGCCGTACCGCTGCTTTTAGGCCATGTGTCACTTTCGTACTGGTTTAAAGGCATTTTTGCTGCTGCCACAATTTGCTGGAGCATTTGGAAAGGGGGGAATTCCCGCGTGTTGCCACGTCAACAATGAGAACGGGGTTTACGGGAGGCCCCAGCTGACCCTGCAACGCAGCCACGGGACAAGCAGGGTGCAACGGCGGAAGTGCGAACCAGACCTCGAGCCTTCCCTTTAGGGAGGGAGTCCAGGGCCCGGGTACTCTTTAAAAATTTTTTTGGACGACAAGGTTCATGACATGTGCCCCGGCAAGGGATGTGCCCCCCGCCTACCGATCTTAAAAGGGGGGCCACAATTTCCCCCTTATCGCACACCACCTTGCCTGGGACAAGGTTTTTTTGTCACCCAGCCAGCGCTCGGTCTCGTTGCTTTTAAAACCCTCCCCAGCTCCTGACCTGTGTGGGGGACGTCTCCCCAAGGGAATTAATTTCAACACGGCCTTGGGGGTCTCCGGGGACGTGATGGCCCCCAAGACCTTGGGGGGAAAAACCCTGCACCATTCCCCGGTTTTGAAAAAGAGTGGGGCCGGCCGAAAAGCCACCGTCACCCCCAGAGACACCACCCCGCCACCCATTTAGCTTCACAAGATATAGCGGCCCCTTTTCCGTGTTACTATCCATGTGTCCGGGGGTTTAGATGGACCTTTTTTCCGGGCAAGATCAGAAAAGCCTTTAAATTTTAGATGACACGGGGGGCCGGGGAGGGCGGGTTTTTTTGCAAAAATCCCCTCGGCAAACTGGTGTTTGGGGGCAAGCAGGGCCCCCCCCTGACGTGGGGGGAACCCATCTGTTCCCCCCAACCCGGAAAAAAGGGAACATTTTCCCAGGCCCCCAAAAACCCGGAATGCCCCACATTCCCGGCCCTTTTTGGGTTTGGATGGTTTGGGGTTTAAAATGTTTTCTTCTCTCCCAAACCTGGGAAAACATAAGGCTGGCGCTAAAAATGGCCGCTGTACGGCAAAGCAGGTTTGTCAAAACTGGCGGAAGGAAAGGGGGAGGGTGGATCTCTGGTGGGGCTGGGGACTTCCCCCGGGCGACGGGGAAAGGGTGAAGCGGGGGCTGGGTCCCCGATCATGACTCGGGGAGCCCTGGGGGGCCCGAGAACGCTTTGGAGGGGGGAGGAGGGAAAAGGGGGAACAGAGGGGGTGACAGTGGTTGGGGGCCCGGGGTCGTCTGGCCTTTTTTTTTGGCCCAAATGTTCCCTCCCCTTTTAACTCCATGCATTCGCTGCATGTGACCCAACCCTGTTTTTTGGGGTTAACCACTTAAGGTTCTTGCCTCTAAAATTATGCTTTTCGGCAAAGGGGCATATGACATCGCTGGGTGAATCAGAGGCCTTTCTCAAAGAAAAGGCCCCGGCCCTTTAGAGGGCCTGGGCCTTTTTTACGGCGATAAACAGGACGGGGTTTTTCGCGACCGTGGTGGGAATTCCCTATCAGCGGACCTTCTGCACCACCCTCTCCCTTTTTGTGGCGGGGCCCTAATGAAAACAACCCCCTTTGTCTCCTCCTCGTCCACCCCGATGAATCGCTCCAAGCAAATTCTTTCGGAAAAGACCAGGGTGGATCCCAAAGTCCGCATCATCATCATCAAAACACAGGTTACCCTTGGGCGTCCTGACTTTCTGCTTTCCCGAAGCTGCGGGCTACAAGCAAGGGGGACGCAAGGGGTTGCCGAAACCCCCCGGGGGTTTTTGCCATTGACCGGGTTCCTTTCCCCCCCTCTGATGGCATCAGTAACTGGGGGGCAGAGCAAGAAAACATCCTTTTTGGGGCCCTTTATCTTTTTTAAAAAATTCCTTCCCGAAACCCCCCCCCCCGCTTTTTTCCTCAAAGAGGTCCTTTTAGAAATGGATTATTCCCCCCAAAATGGTTTGGGTTTTTCAAAGGTTTTCATTTGGGCTCTTTATGTTTTGGGCAGATGCGATATCTGGGTGACGACATTTTTTGGCCGGACTGCGAGGACGAGGGGGTAAACTCTAAAATGCAGGGTTTCATTAACCACTGAAGGGAAAAGATTGGCGACGATGTTCTACTTAGATTCACATGGGCCCCGACCCAGCATGAAAAGGCCGCGGGCCCCGCAACTGACGATCCGCTGGCATGCGTGTTGTCCCCTAGCACCGGGAAAAGCACCTTCTCCCCGGACCTTTCCTCCATGTGCTACACCCCTTTTTTTTGCTCGCTTTCCACCTGCATTTCGCTCCCTGTTCAAGAAATTTAAAAAAATTTTAGAAAAGGGTTTGGGAAAAGTTTTGGGAAAGTCCCCCTTATTAAAAAAACGGCAAATACACTATTTTCCCAAAACCCTCTAATCAAAAAAATTGCTGGAAATTCCCAAAATTTTTTGCAAGGTTTCCCCAAAACAAAAATCTGGACTGGGGAAAAATCCAAAAAACCGTATCCCGTTTTTTGTTTTTGATAAAAAAACGGTAAAAATTTTTCACCTTTTTAATTCACCTGTGGGGAAAAAATATAATTGCGTTTTAAGAATTTACGTAATGCCGGTCAATGAAAAAAGTGCTGGGGGCGCAAAGTCAAAAAACCCCGTAACGTTTTTGTTTTTTTTAAATAATTTAAAAGGGATTTTTTTTCACCTTTTAAAATTTACCTGTGGTGGGAAATAAAAAATGCTGTTTTAAGAAATTTCGTAAAATGCTGCGTCCCAAAAAAAAATGCTGGGGGCCCCAAAAATCCAAAAAAAACGAAAAAATTATGGGTTTTATATAATAAAAGGGTTTTTTTTCACCTTTTTAATTTTCCCCGTGGTGAATATAGAAAAGCCGTTTTAAAATTTACTTTGATTCTGCGTCAATGAACAGTGTGGGTTTCGCAAAAGTCAAAAAAAAACGAACTGTTATGTTTTGATATAATTAAAATGATTTTTTTTCACCTTTCAATTTCCCCCTGTGGTGAAAAAGAAATTTTCCTTTTTAAGATTTACGAAAATTTTTGCGCCCAATTAAAAGTCGGGTGCGCAAAAGTTTAAAAAAACAGTACCCGTTTTGTTTTTATATTTAAAAAACTGTATTTTTTGCACCTTTTTATTCACCCGGGGGAATATAGAATTGCGGTTTTAAAATTTACGTAATGCTGCGTAATGAAAAAGTGGGTGGGTGCGCAAAAGTAAAAAAACAAGTAACTGTTTTTTTTTTTGATATAAAAAAAACGTATTTTTTTTGCACCTTTCAAATTTACCTGTGTGAAAATAGAATTTTCTGTTTTTAAATTTACTAATGCGCGTTTAAAGAACAGTGTGGGGGCGCAAAAAGGGCAAAAAACACGTAAATGTTATGTTTTTATATAATAAACGGGAAATTTTTTCCCCTTTCAATTCACCCTTTTTGAATATTTTAAAAATTTCTGTTTTAAGATTTTCGTAGAGCTTGTCAATGAACAGTGTGGGCCAAAAGTCAAAAAACAGTAACTTTTTAGTTTTGAAAAAAAATTTAAGGGATTTTTTTTCACCTTTTTTTTTTTTTTAATTTTTTTTTTTTTTTTTCCTTCTTTTTTTTTTTTTTTTTTTGGTTTTTTTTTAATTTTTTTAAAAATTTCTGTTTTAAGATTTCTAAAATGCTGCGTCAATAACATGGTGGGGGCCCCAAAATCAAAAAACAGTAACCCGTTATGTTTTTTTATATAAAAAAATGTATTTTTTTTTCCCCCTTTCAATTTACCTTTGGGGAATATAGAATTGCCTGTTTTAAGATTTACGTAGATGGTTTCGTCAATAACTTTCTGGGGGCCAAAAGTCAAAAAAAAACTAACGTTATTTTGATATAATAAACCCTTTATTTTTTCACCTTTAATCACCGTGGGAAAAATAGAATTGCTGTTTTAAGTTTTTTCGTAGATGCTGCGTCAATGAACACTTGGGTTCGCAAAAGTCAAAAAAAAACGTAACGTTAAATTTTTTTTAATAAAAATGATTTTTTGCACCTTTCAATTCACCTGGGTGGAAAAATAGAAATTTCTTTTTTTTAAAAATTTCTAGAGCGCGTCAATGAACATGTGGTGCGCAAAAGTCAAAAAAAACGTAACTGTTTGTTTTTTAATTTTAAAAAACGTAAATTTTTTGCACCTTTTTAATTCACCTGTGGGGAATAAAAATTGCTGGGTTTTTAAAATTTTCCCTAATTCTTTCGCAATGAACAGTGTGGGTGCGCAAAAGTCAAAAAACAAACGGGTTTTTTTTTTTTATGTTTTTATATAAAAACGTTAAATTTTTTTCACCCTTCAATTCACCTGTTTGAATATAAAAATTGCGTTTTAAAAAATTACTAGTCTTTCGCAATAACAGTGCCCGGGTTTGCAAAAGTCCAAAAAAAACTAACTTTATGTTTTGATATAATTAAAAATGTATTTTTTTCACCTTTCAAATTTACCTTGGGGGAATAAAGAATTGGGTGTTTTTTAAAAATTTACGTAGATGCTGCGTCAATGAAAAAGTGCTGGGGGCGCAAAAGCAAAAAACACGTAAAAGTTATGTTTTGATATTAAAAAACTGTATTTTTTGCACCTTTTTAAATTTACCTTGGTGAATATAAATTTCGTTTTAAGATTTACGTAGATGTGGGGTCAATAACATGATGGGGGCGCAAAATTTAAAAAAAACTTTAAAAGTTTTGTTTTTTAAAAATAATAAACGTATTTTTTTCACCCTTTTAATTCACCTGTTGGGGAATAAGAATTGCTGTTTTTTTAAAATTTACTAGATGCTGCGTCAATGAACAGTCTGGGGGGCGCAAAATCAAAAAAAACTTTAAATGGGTTTTTTTTGATATAATAAACTGAATTTTTTGCAACCCTTTTAATTCACCTGGGTGAATATAGAATTGCGTTTTAAAATTTTTCGTAGATGCTGCGTCAATGAACATGCTGGGTTTCGCAAAAATCCAAAAAAAACGTAACTGTTATGTTTTTGTACCCATTTCACGTAAATTTTTGGCAACAAAAAAACCTTTTGCCGACTACAAATTGCTGGGTTTTTAATTTAAGTGCAAGGTGAAAAATCAACAGTCACAGGGGTAATGGTAAAATTGGGAAAACCTATCTAAATGTATACTGATAATAAAATGGTTTTGCCCCGCTAACAAAGAGACCCCGTTACTAGAAATGATGTTTTTTCCAATATAAGTTCAGGCTGCCCAATATCCAGGGAAAAATTTTAAAAGCAAACTGTTTAATAATAAAAAATATTCCACTACAATTTTCTACACTAAGTCTTTGGGGAACTTTATCCAAATTTTTCTTTTTTAGATAGACTTGTCTGTGTTCGCCCGTTGGGGGCCCCCCCCCCCCCCCCCCCCCTCCCACCGCCGTGAAAATTTCAGTGGTAGAAATTTTTCTTTAAAATTCTCTAGGGTAACTAAAATAAATGTTCAAATCCCTAAAATTTTCTAAATTTTGGGAAGGGGTCACACTAAAGTAAAAGGTTTTTTCTTTTCAGAAATAGACTAATTTTTGCTGAGCGTTTGGCCACAGGGAAACGCAGGGCCTATCCCTATGAGACCCCTGAGAGACACTGAGGCTTTAAACAGGGAAAAGCTGTTCATGTAAAACGAGGTCATGTGATTTTCCAGCCAATCGCAACCAAACACCACCCGCATGACGTCCCCACACACATCCCCCCCTGCCCTACTTAATCTGATTTGCTGGCCGCCAAAAAATTTCAGGGAAACCCCCGAAAAAAGGGGCAACTTTAAAAATGTTTTCACAAATTTTAACCTTAAATTTTCGCATGAAACCCGGAAAATTTTTATCACCATAAAAACCTTGCCGATTTCACCTTTTTCGATAAAAATCGCTCAACAAATGTCAGCAGTAAAACCACAAAGGGTGCAACAAACTCTTTTCCCCCCGTTTTCCCGAGATAAATAAGGTTTTCCCACAGCACGGGCTAAAGGCCCCTCCATTTCCAAAATGAAGGCAGTTTTTGGGGCCCGGGTGAAAATTAAATACAGGGGCGTAGTGAACTTGGCCTTCAGAATAGAGTAGGATTTTTTGCCCCTTGAAAGGGGACCAGCAAAACATTTTTTCTTATCCAACTGTGGAAAGGGAGAAAAATTTTTTCCCGAAAACTTCCGAGGGAAACTCTATAGAAATTGGGAAAACCTATTAAACTTGAAAAAATCTTTTTTTGTTTTTTGGGGGAGGCCCCTCTATTATTGTTTTGATTTTTGGGTAAGTCCCCTTTTTTTGACCCTGAGGTAAAATTTCATAGCCAAGGAATTGGGTCCTGTCTGAAAGGAATTTAAATTTTTTTAATTTTTATGTAAAATGGTTTTTCCCTCAAAATTCCAGAACAAGTTTTTCCTTTACTCTGGTGTTTTTTTCCATAGAATTGGAAAAATCAGGATATCGTCCAATAGAGACTATGAACGGGCCAAAGATGTCTAAGATGTCCCTTGACAGATTTTGGGAAGGGGGCAAGGGGGAAATTTCAAAAGCCAAAAGGGAAAAACACAATAAACAAAGTGTCCGTAACGTAAACCAAAAGGGGGTTTCTGTCATTCATCTCCAGATCTGATAGGGTCCGGGTTCCCAGGCCCCTTTGAAAGATTATTTTTGGAAAAGATTTTTCCATGCCCCCGGCCCCCTTCCAGTAGCTCAAGATCAGTGGTAGAGGAAAAAGGGTTTTTTTGATGGAAAATTTTTTTTAAGTTCTCTGCAGTCAATGCAAGTTTTTAAAAGGAAAAACCGCCCCTCCTTCTTGACAAAGAATAGGGGGACCCCCGCTGGTAGGAAATGGGCGGTTTAAACCCCTTGGGCCAATTTTTTTTCTTCTATGAAATTTCCTTTAAGCTTTTAAATTTTGGAAAATTCCCCAAGGGGAAATAGATTTTCCCAAAGGTTTTTTTGGGGGGAAACCCCGGGAAAAGCAATTTTATGGGGCAATCATGGGGGTGGGTTTGTGGGGGGAGCGGGTTTTTGCATTTGTTGCAGAAAAATTCCCCAAATTCCTGTTTTCCCGGAGGGTAGCTCTACTATTTTTGTTATTTGACTGGATCTTGGGGGGCCTTTTTTCAGAGTGAGCTGAGGGAAGGAAATCCTCCGTGGGAAGCTTTTCCCCCTTTGGTTTCATGTTTAACTGGGTTTTATGTTATAGCCAGGGTAAAAAACTATGATGACAGGGAAGTGTGGGGAAAGAGATCAATAGAAAAGCAGGATTTCACGATAAAGGGGATGTCATAATGTTAAAAAAGGGGTTTTCTGTCTTTTGGGGTCCACCGCCCCCGGTTTTTCAGTGGGATCATCTACCGTTTCCTTTTCCCCAGGGGGTGAGAGTTTTTTCTAAAATTTAAACCCCCATGCTTCTAAAGCAAAAGAAAAAGGCCCCATAAAATTTGGCCACTTGCCCCCGGTCTAAAATAGCTGAGGTAGAAAAACCCTTTGAGATTTAAACCCAAAGGACTTGAGGGGAAGGAACATTGGGGTTTTCTTTGTTTTCTTTTTTAAATTTTGGGGCCCCACCAATGAGGGGGAAAATGGAAAATTGTTTTTTTGATAAGTCTTTTTCTGAAATAAAGGGATTTTTCATCGGGGCTGTCGTGGCCCCCAAAATGGTTTGCCACCAATCCCGGGGGACCGGCTGGGGGCATTTGGGATAAGGAAGGGGATCAGATTTTTTCCACAATAGAAAAAAGGGATTTTCCCCGGAGTCTTTGTTTTCCCTTTTTTCCCGTGCCTCTCACTTTTTAATATGGAACCCACTTGAAAAGGCCCCAAATTTTCGGGCTCTTGGGATTTTTCCCTTTGGGGTTCCCCTTGGGAAAAGCTGACGGGACTGGGGGGATTTGCTTGGTATAAAAATTTTTAGAGTACCCCACCTCTCCTGTTTTCCTTCCCAATAGCCCGGGGAATCGTTTTCGGATGCAAATGATTAATGAAGGCACCAAACCTGAAGGGGCCTCTGCACAGGCGGGTTCATCCTTTACTGCTTTGGCATAGTCTTTTTCAAAAAAAGACAATTTTGCGCGTCCTTCCCAGTTGGTGCCCAAATTCCCCCACCTCTTGAACTTCAGGCAAAATTTGGGCAACAGGAGTTTTGCCATGGCGCAAGGATAGTTTTGAGCTTCAGCATTTACATGCGTTTGGGGATCGCAAACATCTGATTCATGGCTTTTGATAAATTTTCCTTTCCGGGGTTGTTTCACCCGGGCGTTTTTGAGTTTAAATTAAGGGACAAACCCCGGGCAAGGGGCCTTGTTGTCAGAGGCATAATAAAAACACGGGACCTTCAAAAATTCTGTCGGTGGGAAAAATTGGGCGCAGGGTTTGCGTCGAAGTAAAACCCAAAATTTGTTTTGGGGAAAAACCCCGGAAATTTTGCCCGCGATCTCCGCCGAATCGGGGGGTGGCAATTTGGGCTTTTTGACGGGAAACCCAAAGGGGGTGGCCAGGGGTTGACCCCCCCAGTGGGACCTACCCGGGTTTCCGGATGGGGCTCCCCACATTTTCGCTTTTAGTTCCTGAATCCTTGTCCATAAACTTGGATTTTTATGGCCATCGGGCCCCTTCATAAGGGGTCACTTTTGGGACTTTCCCAAATGCCCTTCCTTCATCTGGGGCCAAAACCATGGGTCTTAAAATATTTGGTGCCAGGCCCGGACTTACCCAGGCCCGGGGCTTTTTTCCCTTTTAGGTTTAAATCCCGTAACGTATGTGGTTCCCGCCTTTGGAAATCCCTGGCAAATTCCCGGGGGGTTTTGGGCCATTTCAGAATCATCCTCACACCCATACGAGATACGAGATCTTGCTTGGAGATCCAGACCGAGGAAGATTGACAGTCATTTCTTCCATTTTTAATAACTCGCCCCAAAAGGTTTTTGCTTTTCACCAAGCTTTCTTTCCTTTTTGTCCTGTAGCCCACCCCAGCCTTGTGCAGGGCTACAATTTTTTTTCCCTGGGGGCCCCCTTTGGATTTGGCTATGGTGGAGAAGTTGGAGTGTGAGTTATCGAGAGTGGTTTGGAAAAGTTTCCTTTTTAAAACAGAAAATGATTTCAAATTTGGGGGGGGGTTTTTTTTAAAATTTAAAAAGGTAATGGGTGCAGAGTTAAAAAGGGCTTCTTAAAGAAAAACTAAGAGGCCTGTGAAAGCTAGAATTCTTGCTGGTTGGTAGGTGATCAAATACTTATTTCATGCAATAAAATGAATACAATGTGATTTTCTGGATTTTTTTACATTCTGTCTCTCACAGTTGAAGTGTATGTATGATAAAAATTACAGACTTTCCCCATTCTTTGCAGTGAGAAAACCTTTCAAAAACAACCCTTTGGGAAACAAATAAATTATTTTCACTCCAATGTTGTTAAAACTGACCTACTAGATGCCCAATATCCCCAAATGGGCAAATTACTCTTCATAGCTGTGATTGAAACCCTATTCGTGAAAACATGAGTTTTTAAAAAATACTTTTTTTTGGGGTGGGGCTACAATTGAAGGGAAATTTTTCCCCTTTTTGGGTACAAGAAAACCCAGCACCATTAAGTGAATTGTAAGCTAAGTTACAGTAACACAGAGACAGTGTATGCAATTTACTAAAATGCTAAATGAATGAGCCTCACTAAGAAATATAGCTAAACATTCCTAGGGGATTTTAAATCCCACAGACCCTTAAAAAAAATATACTAACCACCTTGGATTTCTTTGATCTTTTATGGAAATTACTTTATCTGACAGGTAAAAATAACTTGTATTTCCGACCCCCAAAAAATTAAATATTTTAAGGGTTCCTCTATGGACAAAAACCAAAAAACTTTGAAAGGCCCGGGAATCAAGGAAAAATCTTTTCCTCTGAGAAAGAAGAGCAATTTATTGCACAGCTGCTTCGCAAATGCAAACTTCCCCTATTGATTCACAGAGACCTAATCATGTAACACTCACTCCTGTTTATTAACTCAACACAGCACTCCACTTTAATCAATATTATGCAGATGTTCATACTTCATCTTATAGAACTGTCAGAGGACACAGTAATACATTGTGACACTGCTGATCCGCCTTCAACAATTCCTTTGTGGCAGCTATCACTATATAGTTATCACCATGACATGCTCCTTATTAGTGAGTCCTTCCAAAGATACATCCCACAGAACGGAAGAAGTTAGCTGAACCACTCTAGGACATTTCTTCTCACTCATTCATGGGGAGAGAGGTAAATAAATTATACTCTGAGAGGTACAGAGGTATTAGATAGAGGACGATTTATATTTTCCATATAGACTACTGATAAGTTATATGGTACAAAACTGGTACAAAGAAAAGAAGATGCCATAAATCAAGAAAACAGTAATTCTGTTTATTTAAATGGAAATTAATTGGTTTCCATGGATCACTAGTTTTAATAAATATCCACTATTAAGAGACAATTTTCTTCTAGAATAGGCACAAATTACCTTTAAATAGCAGTTCCAGTCCAAATTGGTATTAACATCAGTGGTACATAGAAATGTTACTAAAGAGATAAATAGGTTCCATTAAATGCTATACAATATATATTATATGTACAGTATTATACGATGTACATGTAATAAATTAAAACACTATTTGTATTCAAGTTCTGTTGCTTCCTAGCAATATTATGGACCATAGATTTTAAATTTTGTAACCTGGAGAGTTCTTATTATCCATCTCAGCTACAGCTCTGACAAATACAATATATTCACATTACTAAAAAGTTTGTTTTCAAGTATTCAGTCATGTTTTTTCCCCCCAAAAATAGGAAAAAGATTGTTAAAAAGGATAAAGCAAAATATCTTCTTTAGGAACTTGGGAGGACATATATGAATGGGGCTGCGCCAATTCTTTTTTTGGAGTGATGTCCATCAAAAAAAACTGTCGTAGCCCATTGCTGACATATGTATGAACATTCTTTCGGCAAAAGTTGGTATTTGTCCGACACCCTCAACATTTTTGCATACGACAATTCTTCGGGGGGAGGAGGGGGGAGGTCGTGTCACATTCAAAAGATTAGACACATTTATGAGTGTGTCTCGACAGAATATGGCGCACAAATGTTGTACTAATTTTAAACTGGTCAGATAAATTTTGACGCATATTTTGCCGCATGTTTTTGTCTCACATTGGGACACATTAATAAAGAACTGTGAGACACTTGTATGCATACCGACAAATGCTACACTAACCTAGTGAAAAGTATGTAGTTTTCATACATGTCACCCATGGTTCTTGTTCTGTAAGCTACAATTCTGCAAAGTGAGTACAAATGTTGTTGTTTTAGTATCAACAGTAGTACCTGAAAACATTTCTGTCTGTGATTGAAAAAAATCAGCACACAAAAAGTGACTATTTGAACAACCAAATGTTTAAGTTAAACAAATGTTTACAGGGGTTTTCTTGCTAGGAAGATCATATCTGTAATGATGGGGACAGTAAAAATAAGCACTTTTGCAATTGGTTTGTATTACTTAAATCATTTAGTATAGCAGCTATTAGCTAATCTGTGTATGTATAGAGCTAAATAGGAAGCCTGAGGTTGGGCTACACTCCCTTTGATGTGATTGGCAGACTGATATTTAGTTCAGCATGTTGGAACACACCCTGTCACATCCTCTCCCTTTCACTGCTCACACAGAATGATGATGTCACCAGTCTTCAGTGAGGGAAGACACACCTACTGGGAGGAGATACTTGCCCCTGGATTTGAAGCTGTAAGAGACAGAAACAGCTCAAACTTCGGAAGCTTGTGATGAGAAAACCACCTTCAGTTAGTTTTAAATGGGTATTCCCTCCACAGTGATTAGATTTCAGTATGCAGGCAAAGGTAAGAATAAAATATTATTACTAAATACATTGCTGTTCTGATTTTGCATCATTTCAGAGTCAGAGAAGTTATTTTCTCCTGCTTGTTTACTGAAGGTTTCCTAGGCTACTGACTACCTCTATCTGCTCCAGCAGCTCTGGTCAGGATGATGATGTCACTTTTTGCTGTGTCTAATCAGCAGCACAGGAGCTTATTTATCTTTGTTACCAACAAACAGCGTCGGACTGGCGCACCGGAGGATGGGAGAATTCTCCGGAGGGCCCCCAGACCAACACACTGTCTATATATGCTGGCACTGCTTTAGAAGGGAGGGGGACTTGCTGGTGGAGAGAGGGGGCCCGTGCTGTGCTTCTCAGCAGCGCTCAATACATTTTCACTTACATCTCCAGCGCCGCTGGGAACGGAGCAGCCGGGCCTTTCTCTCTCTTTCTGTGGGCGGGACAATTTGAATCTGTGAAGCCACACTGGTGTACCAAGCCATCCCAGAATTAAGCCCCACCCCATTGGTGGGGCTTCATGGATTCAAATTGTCCTGCCCGCAGATAGAGAGCTGGGCCCGGCTGCTCCATTCCCAGTGGCCACTATGTGGTATGGATCTGTGGTCACCACTATGTGGTGGTGATTTGTGGTCATAATGTAGCATTAATTAGCCACTATGTGGTAGTGATATGAGTTCATGGTGTGGTAGTATTATTCAGTTACTATGTGGTGGTCATATGTGTTCATGGTGTGGTAGCATTATTTAGTCGTTATGTGGTGGTGATATGCGTTCTTGGTGTGGTAGTATTATTCTGCAACTATGTGGTGGTAATATGTGTTCATGGTGTGGTGATATTATCCAGTCATTATGTGGTGTGGATATGTGGTCATCATAGTGTTGTGGTTTTTTCAGTCATATGGGGTTTGGTGTATGTGTTATGGTGGGGTTGGTTATGGGCCTACATGGGTTTTAGTCTGTCCATTTTTGTATGTGTTTTTTCTGTTCATGGTGTGGTGGTGTTATTCAATCACTATGGTGTCATAATGTTGTGATTAGAGATGGGCGAATCGATTCTAACGAAGTGGAATTCGTTTAGAATTTCAGGAAAACTTCGGTTCGTAACGAAATCGAACTTTGGGGTGATTCGGGAACGAGTTGTTTTTTTTTGATAAAATGGCTGCGAGCCATGGCGTTAATGGGGCAAAGCACTTGGGAGGAAGAAGGGGATAGCCTGCATGACATGTGCAAGATGAAGCCAATCAGGGGACCCCCGGGTTCGGACGTCACCGCACTATATAAGCCCCAGGCGCCGTGGGGCCCCACTCCTCCACTGTACTGACAGGGAAGGTGTGCGCGGGTGATAGCGCTTTTAAAGAACTGTTTTTTTACACGCATTTTTGTGGGGGTTTTCTCAGCTTGTCCGAGATGTTCTTGAATGTTCTATTTTGATTTTTTGGGTATTGGATCTGAAATCCGTGTGCGTCCATGCGCTGCATATACATTCAATATCAAGTGGGATCTAACCCAGTTCCTGTTGTATTATTTAAAGAACAGCGTTTTTACAATACAAATACCATTTTTTTTTGGCTGCTCAATTCTTTTCGCAATTTTAACAGGGTTTAATTAAGCGTTGTTTTGTGGTGTGTGACAAAAAAACCGTCTTTTTAAACGCCTATATATTTTTTTTTTGGTACCCAAATTAAAAAGCAAAGGTTTAAAATTCTTTTTTATCTCTTGTTGTGTGGCGTGAAAAACACCATTGTAACACGCTAAAAAAGTTAGTTTGTGGTGGCTCATTCTATTGCGCAATTTCATCGGGGGGTTTAATTAAGCGTTTTTTGCTGGTGTGCTGACAAAAAAAAACCTCTTTTTCAACCCCAAAATATATTTTTTTTTTGGTGCCAAATTCCAAAAGCAAAGGTTAAATTAAAATTTTATCTCTTTTTGGGTGTGGCGTAGAAAAATACCCCATTGAACACGCTACAAAGCTACTAGTTTGTGGGGGCTAAATTTTTTGCGCAATTTAATCGGGGGTTTAATTAAGCGTTGTTTTGTGGTGTGTGCAAAAAAAAACCGTTTTTTTCAACCCCAAAAATTATTTTTTTTTATTTTGTTTTTTTTTTTGGTTTTTTAAGAAAAAATTTTCACGCAAAAGTCAAATTTTTTTTTTTCCCCAAAAATTTTTTAACTTTTTTGTTGTGTGGCCCCTTTTTTTAGAAATTTTTTTTTTTCACCTTTGGTTAATTTTTTTTTTTGTGGGGGAAAAAACAAAAAGCAAAAATTTGTTTGTGGTGGTCAATTCATTGCGCAATTTACATCCGGGGTTTTTTAAGGTTGTTTTGGGGGCTGGTTTTTTGAAAAAAAAATTAAAAAAATTAAAAAAACCCAAAAAAAAAAAAAAAAAAAATTTTTGGGGGTTTTCTTTTTTCCCAAAAAAAACCGAAAAAATATATACATTTTTCTTGTAGCTAATTACAAGCGAAGGTTAATTAACCCTGTTTGTGCTTTTACATTTAGTAAAACCACATGCTTGTAAACGACACTACAAGTAAATTTTTGCGGGCCATTTTGTGGAGCGAATTTTATACCAAGGGTTCCCAAGCTTGTTAGGGGTTCTTTGGGGGTCAAAAAACAGGGTGTTTTTTTATCATATACAGATAGCTTCATCAAAACAGTGTCTGTAATTTTAGAAAAACGTTGTCAGACGGAGGGGGCGGCTCTGCAATGCGAGTGGCGTGGCACAAAATTTCTGAAAGGGGGCCCAGGTGCAGACGCAAGGGGACGCGCGCAGGGGTCACTGGGTGAGGCCCAACGCCGCTTCTTTTCTGGGGCCCCGGTGGGGTTCGCAACCAAGGGTTTTTGATTGGTTGATGGTCATCCTCTTCCCCCCAGAACATCTCAACCCCAGCCAAGAGTCGGTGGGAACCTCAACACAACACTTAGTTGGATGGCCCGGGGGAGGGGCAGCGGCCCCCCCTGCCCTTCGCCGCCCTGTCCCATCCCGTTCCTCACCAGGGTTTACTAGTGGTCTGGGCTCAGCGCCCTATATAGCGGGGTGAACAATTTGGGGGGCAGTCAGCGCTATTTGGGCAGCAAAGAATGGGGCAATATCCCCAGTTCGCAGTAGGGGGCAAAGTATAGATGTGGAGAGGGCATGGGGGGAAATTGGTGAGAGGTCAGCCCGGTTTACAAGACCGGTGTGAGGACGTGGCGAGGAAAACAAATAGTGTGATGTAGCCGCCCGCACTTGGGGCGGGTGAAGAAAGGGGTTCATCATCGTCGGAAAAGAGGCGTCGTTGGCGTCGGGCAGCGGGCAACCCAGCAAGTGGGTTGTGGGGCCCGTGAGTCAGCGGGGTAGAGCAGTGTGAGGTGGGACCCAAAGCGGCCACGGGGTAGAAAACCGCTTGCAGGTCAAGACGTACGCACAGGGGCTCAGCGGGGCCCCGCAGGCGGGGGGGGAGTTTCACTCATCGGGCGTTGGCGGTAAAACGACTCGGCGGTTGTGGCTTTTCTTTGCCAAAGCCCGGGGGGCCAAATAGGGTATAGTGAATCTGTGGCAGAAAGTGAAGGGGGCCCAGGGAGCAAAACTTTGGCACAACGGCCCGCGTCAACACATGCGCGTCACACCCGGGGGCCCGGGGAGAAACGTGGGCCAGATGTGGTGGTCCATCCTGCCGCTGCAGCGCGCAGCGGCCAGTGGAGCATGCCATTTCAGCCAGCAAGGCTCACCACCTCGCAAGGCAGTGTTTCTCTTTGACATCCTCTCCCGGTCCAGTGCCCCTGCTCCCGCCACTCATGGCGCCAGCAGTGTTCAAAAGGGCGATTGTAAAGAGAAACGTATGCGTAACCTTTAAAGGTGCAGCAGTCCCGTGCCCTGCCAAGTTGTTGGTCTGCAGTCCCTCCCTTTCCAAATGGGGACTCTGCCCATTCAGAGAAATAATGGCTTGTCCCGAGCGAGAGGGAGAGTTCCAAGCCGTAATTTTTTTTCCCAAAAAGGCAGTCCCGGCACTTCATAAATAGTAGACAAAAAAGTGGGTCACCCTTGAGCTTATGGTTTTTTCCAAGGTAAGGGCAGCGGGGACGTTGGAGCGAAAATCGGTCGGCGTAATGTCCTTTCGGCCCATGGGTGTGTGCTTCCGCCAGGCCACCAACAATTGGACAGGAGCCCGTTTCTCCTCCACGTTTTTTCAAACTGCTGCTCCTGGCCAATGTCCGCCCCCTCCTCCTCCACCCCACCCCCATTCCTCCAAAAGTACTGTCCTCATACCACAGGGTTTTGGGGCCCACAGGGGTCACGCGTTCTAACCTGCTTGCCCGGCGAACGAAGTCACACGGGGGGGAATGCTCCGGTATGCAGAAAGAAATCGATGTGTGGCTTTCCCCCCCCGCCCAATGAAATGGAAAACCTGGTGCGGAAATGGGAGGAAATGGTGTCCGCCCCCTGCACCGAGGGGGAGGGGTCCATGCGCCCTGATGGCGCACGTGTTAAATTGGTTGTAAAAGGTTCCCTGAAGTCTTCACCGTCTTAAAAAAACATTTGAAAAGGGCCCGGGAAATGTGCTGCACTTTATCATTCGTACAAAGCCAGGAACACCCCCCTCGAGTTGCAGGGGCCAGAAGGCCTCCCCCAACACGCTTGATTTTGCGATGTTTCCACCCGGGGAAAATTCACCTGCACATGTTGGCCCGATTATGAAAGAAAAAGGCCATTAACGATTTTTTGATGACCCAGGCAGACGAAGTACCCCCGTGAACTTTGATGTCACCCGTGGCAGTCTGCGTGCCCATCCCGTTTGTTGAGGCCATTCGAGGGGGCCCCACGTTATTTGTCGGCCAGGACTACGGGATGAAAAACGTCATTCCACTGCTTCTGTCTGGAACAGATGCTGAAAAAAACTGTTGGGCAGGGGATGGAGATGTGGCGATACATCTGTGGCCAATGAGTCCCGGGGGGGCTGAAATGGGGGGAGGAGGAGGGGACATTGGAGCAGAACATTGTCTGTGAAAAGAGTGGATTTTCTCCCCCGGGCAAGAGAGGGGGAGCAGGAGCAGCTGGAGGAGGGGGATGGAGATGAGGAGAGAGGCAGATGACTCCCAAACACCCTGGCGTATAATGGAAATGGAGGCAGGGGGCCCCCCGGGTTCACTTGTGCAGTGTCCCAAGATGTTATTTGCCTGGCTAGTGCGCCAATAGTCGCATCCCGGGAGAGGGGTGACTTCTGGCTCTCCACCCCTTTGGGGCCTCTCCGGTCCCCAAAAAGGGGGGCCTTTTTTTCCCCGTATTTAGGGGAAGACAAACTCAAATACTATAGGGGAAAATTTCCGTAATCGTTGGCCCCTGCCTATGTGCGGGGCCCTCCCCCTCTGACAGGTTGACCGGGGGGTTTTCCCCAGCGCTCAGTACTACTGCCGCGGCCTGCTGGGGAAAGGGGGGGGGGTAGGGCAGTACCAGCTCCATCGCAGAACCTAAGTTGGAGTCACTAAGAGCGCTTCCTTCCCCGCCCAGTGAGGGGGCAGTCACCAGCAGCAGCAGCAGCAGGCTGGGAGCATTCCCCGAAACCCAAAAGGTTGTGGCTCTTGGACAGCACTCTGCCACCCAGTTAGAAAATCCGTGGCTATGGGCAGCCAAAAAGGATGTGTGGGCCCCAAATGCCGAGTTTGCAGTGGAGAAGCTGTCCTGCCGGCCAGTTGTGTGCATCAGGCGGGTGTTCAGGCGGCGGGGGGGCCCTCGTTACCCCAAAGGGGAAACCCGCTTGTCCCCGGGAAATGTTGAAAAGACTGACCTTTGTCAAGTGAAACAGGGGGGATCGGCCCGGATTTCCCCAAAACCCCAAAGCCTTAGGCGTCAGTTGGGTTCAAACTACCTGCCTCGCCACTATTCTGATGCCGCCCCGCCTGTCCCACATCTGCTGATAGTTTCTCCATCTGCCCCCACTCTTTACCGGGACTGGTATTGCCACCCCCCTCAAAAACTCTGTCATTGTGCCACTTATGTGCTCATGGCTGGCTGTTGCTGTTGCCGTGACATCCACATGTGTCATTGTGCCCTCTGCGGCCTGGTATGTTTTGCCCCCTCCAGAATTTCTTGTGCCCTCCTGCCTCATGCTGTTGCTCCGTCACACCCCCCCTCTCTGTCATTGTCCACTGCCTGCCCCCATGCTGCTGCGCCCGGGCCTCCGCTTCGTATTGTGCCGCTTGTGGCCTAATACTATTTTGCCCCTGCAGAATGTCATTGTGCCCCTCTCTACCTCATTTCTGCTGCTGTGACCCCCCCCCCCCCCCCCCCCCCCTGCCCCCCACATGTGTCATTTTGCCACTGTCTGACCATGCTGCGCCGTGGCTGGTGCCGTGCCCACACTGTGGCCTACTCCTGTTTTTGCCCCCTCCAGAATTTGCATTGTCCCACTTCTGACCCCTGCTGCTGATGTTTGGTCTGCCGTGCCCTCCAACCGTTCATTGTTTTCCCCTGTCTGCCTTATGCTGCTGCTGTTGCTCTGCCGTGCCCTCCAACGTGTTTGTTTTTTTTTGGGCCCATCCTTTTTGCCCGTCCGAATTTGTCATTGGCCACTGCCTGCCTCATGCGCTGCCCCCGTGACCTCCACACTGGTTTTTGTGCCACTCTGCGGCCTGGGTTTTTGTTTTGCCACTTCCCGAAAGTCATTGTGCCAAATGTCTGACCTCATGCTGCTGTGGCTGCCGCCCTCACCTCCACACTCTGTCACTAAAGTTGCACCTGAGTCTCGTTTTTTTTTTTTCCAGCTTTGCGCCCTGACTTTATCAGGCTACGTTTCCCTTCATTTTTTGGTCAGTTTTGCCCCCATAAGTGCCCAGGGCATTTTATGTAAACGATTTAAGAGCGGCGGCGCCCTTTTGGGTCATCTAAAAAAAACAACTTGTATGAAGACCAAACCAAGCTCCCCCTGATATTTAAGCATGGCCAACGTTCACAGCACCCCGCAGGGTCTGGGCAGCCTGGAATAGTGTTTTTTTAAGTGATTCTGCCCAAGTAATTTGGACCCAAAGAATTTTGTGGAAAAATTTGGCGAAGTGACCGAACCGAATTTTTTTAGAAATTTCGCCCATCTTAGTTGTGATACTTTGGGCTTGGGGTTCTTTGGGTTTTTTGTAGCGATGTTTTATGGTAAAAGTACGGGGGGGGACCCTATTAAAGGGTTTTTATCGTCTTTGTGTTATAGTTTTTGATATTTTTGATTTTAAAAAGAATCATTCGGGGAGGGGGCATTACCTTTGACCTTTTATGTTCACCCCCGGTGTCCCGTGCGTTAGGTGAGGGGGACTCGAAGCCCCAGTGCTCCCCTCTTGATTATAGATTAGTGTGGATGTCTACATCGGTCTGATAGTTGAAGGGAGACCCGGGTGAGGCAAATAAGGTGGTGGAAAAGCGAAACAAAGCAGGCCCTTTAAAAAAAACCCTTGGGGGCCCTAAAACCCCCCGTCCGACCCCTGCTAACAAAATTTAAACCCTTTTGAGCGCTGTAGCCTTGGGTCTTTTGTTAAAACCCCTTTCCTCACCAACATCCCTCAGTAGTATTAGAGAGTGATATGCCAAAACTGCTGTAGAACCATCCACAGTCTGAACAGGAAGTGGAGGCCAGAAGTTGGTTGTGAAGAGCAGGCTAGATGAGAAAACTCCTTTAAGCACATGTTTAAGACTTTTTTTTATTAAATCAATGTTCTCTTTTGTTTGGTTTTCATCACTTTTTTGACAACTTAAAATTTTTGCTGCATTCTTTATAGATACCAAATTGTAGTACCCATGTTTTTCAGGGAAAAAGGAACCTTCCTCCCAAAAAATAGTTGTTGAAAATTTTTGGGGTCTTGTAGTGTAAATGTAGGAGTTTGAAGCTCACTTACTGAATATGCTCCATGAGCTGCAGGTAACATTTTAGTTTTCAGCGGGGGACCTGCTGCCGAGCAAGAAACAATTTAAATTTTTTCCTAGTTTTTAAAATGCTTCGTACGTGTTATGTGACTGCAACATCTAAGTGGTTGCTGTGCACCATTCTGGTCCTTAAACACCATTCCTCAAAGGCCCTTTTTTCATTTACAGAAAAAAATTGGTAAGGTTTGGTGAGATGGGGGAGATGTATCGCCAGTTTATCCAGTTGAGTTTCTGGGGAAACAGGAGGACAAGAAGGAGGGTATGGTCAATAAACCTTCTGGGACCTTGGAAAGTAGATCCTGGAAAGAGTATAGATGGACAAGGGTAGGGGTCCCTGGACTGAGTTTTGAGGGACAGGCACAAACTGGGGGGTTGGGAGTGGGGGTGGGTAAGACACTTAGGGGGACATGTATGAACCAGCCGCCAATTTGCCAGTTCTACCTCTGCTTTTAATAGTGTATGATTCGGCAGTATGTATGAAATTGTCTGACAATCTACGCGGCAAACCTTGATGAATAGAGTGTATGCGGCAAAATTTATCCCAGCCATGCCACTTGTATGGATTTGTACTACAGTTTTGTGCCAAACTTTGGCGCATTGTACAATTTTGGCTTACTCCCCCTCCCGAATCCTTGGGACTTTTAAAGTGTTGACCTGGTGCGTTTGTGCAGTTTTTGGGATGGTTTGGGTTTATACACTATAGAATAAGGCTAGACTGACAAAGGGGAAAATCGATTCTAACGAAGTGGAAAAATTTGTTTTGAATTTCGGAAAACGTCGATTGGGAGCGGGCGTGGCATTTCACTTTCTCTCTGTGCCGTGTTGCAGCTGCTGCAGCTCCGTATTTGAGATTCACACAAAAGAAAAGGCTTTTATTCAGCGATTTTTGGGGGGTGTCACGCTTGTTCAGGATGCTTCTCTTTCGTTCTAAATTTTTAAATTTGTGGGGGTTTTGGGAAAGGAAGTCCAGTGTGCGTCCAATTGCGCATTTTTTAAAAGCTATTTGCTAGTTCGGAGCACATTGAAAATCCAAGGGTTTTCTAAGCCTGTTTTGCTTCTGTATTCAGTTAAAAAAAACAGCATTTTTACAATCAAATCCACTTAATTTTTGGCTGCTTGTGTCTTTTTTCGCAATTTATATCCCTGGGGTCTTTAACGTTTTTTGTGCTATTTTAGTCAAAAAGAAAAAGGTTTTTTTTTTTTTAAACACCAAAGAAGAAATTTTGCCTGTAGCATAATTCATATCCGAAGGATAATTAAGTTTTTTTTTGCTGTTGTGTTCAGTAAACTACACGTCGTTTTAACACGCTACATAGCTGGTCATTTTTGGCAGCTCATTTCTTTTGCGCAATTTAGATCCAAGGTTTAATTAAGTATTTTTCTGCTGCTGTGGTCAGTAAAATACACGTCGTTTTAACACGATACATACCTGGTAATTTTTGGCAGCTCATCTCTTTTGCGCAATTTAGATCCAAGGGTTAATTAAGCGTGTTTCTGCTGTTGTAGTCAGTAAAAGAAACTGTGTTTTTCAACGCCAAAGAAGTAATTTTGCCTGTAGCATAACTCATATCCGAAGGTAAATTAACCCTGTTTGCGCTTTTCTATTCAGTAAAATACACAGAGTTGTTAAACGGCACATACAAGTACATTTTTCCTGCCCATTTGTGGAGCGCAATTTATATCCAAGGGTTATCCAAGCTTGTTAGTGGGTTCATTTGGAATCAAATACAGTGCGTGTATTTATCATATATAGTGTTGAGCGATTGCGTTGGCTATCGAGATCGATCGATAGTCGATAGTCGGCCGCTATCGATAAGGTTTTTCGATAGTGAGCATCGATTATGCGCGATGACCATTAAAGTCTATGGGAGAGCAAAAACACCTTCATTATTACACCCAAACAAGGCTGGAGAAGCTGAAATTAACATCCACAACAGTCAATGGATACGTGCTACATCTTAGGCAACACACTTAGGTTATAAAAGTCACAGAAAAAAAGTCACAGACCATTTACTATCCCTGTCTTGTACCATAGCCTGACCCTTAAACCTGCAATCAACCCGCCAAATAAAAAAGTGCCAAGAAACTGCAGAATGATATAGACCATTCATGTACACACACACACACACACACATTGAATATCCCTTCCTGGAACGTCAGCAAGAGACCCCCAAACCTGCATGACCCCCACCATTTAAAAAGTGCCGGAAAAAGGATCCTTTCAACCCCCATTTTTAGTTGAACTGGAACATGTGACTATACCTGTCCTGGTGCACAGCATGCGCCCCAAACCTGCATGGCGACCCCCAACATTGTAAAAGAGCGAAAAAAGAGTCGTTTATTCAACACACAATATAAGTTTGAACTCGACTTGACTATACCTGTCACTGGGCCAGAGCATGATGCCCCAACCTGCATGACCCCACATTTAAAAAGTGCCGGAAAATGGCGTCTTTCAACCACCACATTACTAGCATTCACTAGAACATTGAACTAGTACCACGTACACCTTAGTCCACAGCATGAGCCCCAAACGCTTCAAGAGCCCCACATTTAAAACCAGAGCCGAAAAACAGGAGTCTTTCTTCCAACAACCATTTTAGTTGAACTGACATTGACAAACCTGTCCTGGTCCACAGCATGAGCCAACATGCATGACCCCCACATTTAAAAAGTGCCGGAAAAAGGATCACACTTTCAACCACGCATTTTAGTTTCACTGGACATGAACGTATACCTGTCCTGGCACAGCAATGACCAGGCCGGAGTTTACAGTCTGGGTGCGGTGCAAAGCCCATGTGGCGTCAGTCATCTATTAACACTTAGGTTAAAATTGCCCTGATAACGTAGTAAAAAAAAAAAAAAAAAGAAACAACAAACAAATCTGTCGTGCTGAAGCAGAGTGCGTGAAAGCGAAGTGTGCAGAACTCCATCCGTTCCTCGTACACAGTCAATACCTGGGCATAAGCGCTGACCCCTCCCGTATGAAGTTTGGACCAATTGAGCTTCACGCTTGGACAAATCTTGGACGAGGTTAACGCTCCTGTTATCACCCAGGTGCCCTTTATCTTGCATTCTATTTTTCCTCATTTGTACTCAACGAGCTGAGGAGGAAATGATCTCAGTCCTTTGTTCCTGTCCGTGCTCTCCATCAAACTCCAATGTCCCAACTGTAATAACCTACATCTGTCAAGTTTTCCTGTACCTCCCTTGTACAATATCTCATCAGATTTTTTTAACAGCTATTTTGAACACTGCAAGTTTTTTATTTAAGTAACTTTAATTCTCTAACGAAAAAACACATTTTTGAAAAATAGGATGGAATCCCACCATGTCTTTGTTTCTCCTTTTTATTTTTCATTGATATTAAATGGGTAATTCTCATACAGGGAGTATAGCTTCTTTGTATAAAGATCTGCAAAAACAAGTCATTTTTGCCAATATGTGTCCCATTAACAGTTGTCCATCAACACTATTCCTGTTACAACACTGACAGCACCACACACCCTTGAGCCACTCTTGACAATTGTGAAGACGAAAACTGATCCTGTTAGAAACAACATTTTTTATAATAGGACCTGTAGTTATAAGCTGCATGGTCACAGCAAAATGCCCCCATAGAAATTCAAAGCATGACCCTTGAGCCACTCATTGGTCTATTGTGAAGAACAAATTTCTGTTATCAAAACAATTTTGAACTCTTCTATTATAATAGGACCATCTCAGTATTGCTGCATTCAAAGCAGCCATGACCCAAAAAATTGATAAAATGACTTTCTCACCACTGTTTAAAACTTGTCGAGGGAGAAATGCCACTATAGAAGCCACAATTCTGTTACAAAGTAGACTATATGTAATTGCTGTAACTCCACACAGCTACACTGACCCAAAAAATTATAAATATGACTTCTCACCACTATTAAAAATTGTGAGGAGAAATGCCACTATAGAAGATCACATTCTGTTCCAAAGGATCACACGATTCTTGCTGTAACTCTCACATGAGCAACATGACCTCAAAACCCTTGACTGCGAAAACTTCTTAAGATAAAGGTGATAAAATGGAATACGTGTTTGTCCATGAAACCTGCTAGTCTTTACAGTCTCCTCACAGCAAAACCAACAAAATTCTGAACTTGTGGGAAAACCATAATAAAAAAATGCAGTAAGAAAAATGAATCATTTTAAAAAAAAGTTTTTCAATAGGACCATTTTCCTGATTGAAAAGGAATGTGAGATTAGAACCTGGCACTAATTCGAGATGACCTCTGGCAATTGGGGCCAACAACATCATCAGAGATCACATCGCCTGATTCACCTTGAGATGAAGTCAAACGATCCACCATTATCTGATGAAAAAGCGATGCGTTTGTCTCTATCACTGAATCTCCGGCTGTTGCTGAAAGGTCCGATCAGATATGAACGCTGGCTGACTGGGCTGGACAACACACTATATGGCGTGATCGACCCGGCTCGGGCCAATTCGTCATACTTTGGATACCTCAGAAGTCTATTGGGTCCCGGAACACATGCAAAAACATCGTGACATTGAGACCAGAACAGTCGTGCACCAATGTATCTTAAGCTATAATCTAGTGAGTGTTGATGTGTGCCCTGCATTGCGCATGCGTTGGTGAGTGGTAACAAAGAATTGCCAGAGGTCACCCATTAGGCTTCTGCCACCTTGCCTCTTGCTGCCAGCTACGCTACTTGGCACTCTACTTCTCAGTCTCAACGCCGCTGAATGTTCTGTTCCCACCGTGACATTTGAGGGAAAGGAAAGCAGACACCAACAACAGCTCCAGTTTGATCAATCAGCGAAGGTCTCCATTTCCTGCATTTTTAACATCTTTAGTTGGGTGGTGGAAGGAAAGTGCCTGATTTTCAAAGATTCTTGTACCGGGGATCCACAGAGGGTGGCACACAACCCAGTAACTTGCATGGGGACCGCTGAAAGTAAAGAGGGGTTCATTTTGAAGGCCTTAAATGCGAGGATCAATGTTGGCGAGGTGAAATGGAGCATCCAAGCACCACAGTGAGAGATGGAGCCTTGCGATTTCCAAGCCGTCTGGATCACGGCACTAGCAAACTGATTTTATTCTTCCTCATCTTCCTCACACACCCCTCAAATTCGCGGCCAACCTCTTTCCAATGGAGCAGGGACATCTGTAACATCGGTGTCCTAGGAATACCACCTCCTCCTCCCTCCTCCTCCTCCTCCTCTCCGGTGCTCCGGCACGCTTGCAAACACAAGCCCTTACTTGGCCTGAGAATGGATGCAAGCCCTGAGAGCTGAGAATGACACCAACCTTTGCACTAGCATCTGGACCCCGAACCAACTGCTAATGAAGACCGATGAAATTTGAAAACTGTCGGGCCTTGTGGATTTGACGGAGAGAAAAGGGCTCCGTGTCCGCATCTGTGTCCGTCTCCTCCTCCGTTGCTGGCTGCGGAAGTATAGAAAGAAAGAGGGAAAGGAGGGGGAGGAAGGAAGGGAACGCTACTTGAGTTTCAGAGTGGTCCAACATCGTTCCAGAACTAGAATCACGCATTAATGCTCATGCTGAACAAGGGCATTGTCCGCACTGACCATTTTTGGTGGCTTTTCAAACTGGCAAGGATTGGTGCAGGAGCTCTTTCACCTGCCCCACTCCTCTGGTGGTTCAACACCGAGGTCCATACCGCTGCTTGTTCAGGCCAATGTGTCACCTCGTACTTGCGTAATGGCAATTGCGCTGCTGCCCACGAATCGCTGGAGCATGTGGAGGGTGCAATTCCAGTGTGTTTGCCACGTCAACAATGAGACGGTTTGACGGGGAGGCCGAGCTGGACGCTGCAACGCAGCCAGGCTTGACGAAGCAGGGTGCGAACGCGGGAAGAGCAAACTCGACCTCGACCTTGCTTCAGCAGGCAATCCAGACCCCTGGGAATCCTCCTCTTAGAAATTATCCTGGACGACAAGGTTCATGAGAGGGTGGTAAGGCTCCGGGGGAGGGCAGATGGATGTGCCCGGGGGCGAGCCTACCGATCTGTAAGGGCGGCCAGCAGATTTCGCCCGTTATCGACACACCACCTTTCTGGCACCAAGGTTCTTGTCAACCTACCAATTCGCTCGGTCTACGTTGTCTTAGAGCCGTCCACAGCCCTGACATGAGTGTGATCACGGTCTCCAAGGCAGATTAAATTTCAACACGGCCTGGTGTCTCATATCGAGCACGTGATGCCACCAAAGAGGAGACCATTGGAAAGAGCCCATGCCACCATCCCTGCGGATTTGAAAGACGAGACCGCCGAGCCATGAGAGCCACCGTCACCCCCAAGAGACATCCACCTCACTCACCCCAATCAGCTGTCCAACAGAGATCAGACAGCACTTAGGCCGTGGCTTCTATCCATAGTGTCCGTGGTGATATGGACTTTTCCGGACACAATGCAGAACAACGCGCTTGAAAGTTTCTACAGACGATGACACGTGGCTGGCCAGGGCAGGGACTGCATTTCTGGCAAAGAAATGAGCTGCTCGGCATCATGTATAGGGTGGCAGAGACAAAGAGGGCCAATGTGACGTTGGCAGAACCACATCTGTGTCCACCAGACTGAAAGGCCTCAACATTTCGCCAAGAGCCAAAAGCCGTGGCAATGCCGCATTCCAGGCTTTCTCATGGCCTTTTGGGATGGTATTGGCGGTTAAAGTGAGTTTCTTCTGAGCTCCCAATCCTGAAGACAATAGAAGGGCGCTGCTACGACTGGCCTCGCTGTAACGGCGTTGCAGGTCGTCAAACTGGCGGAGAAGGAGAAAAGGGGTATGATGTTTCCGCTGGTGGTGCTGGTGGTACTCGGGCGACGGGTGGGAGGCATGAATCGGACTGAGCTGAATCCCTAATCATGACTCTGAGAGAGACTTGGGCC
The DNA here is from genome assembly GCA_025379985.1 of Phyllomedusa bahiana. NCBI lineage: Eukaryota > Metazoa > Chordata > Amphibia > Anura > Hylidae > Phyllomedusa > Phyllomedusa bahiana. Next base: position 33,822 of record JAODAL010018538.1, read on the forward strand.
ATTCTGAAGACGCACATGTCGGTGGCGCTAGGAGGAGGAGGCGGAGACCAAGGGTCATTGTGACACGTGGGTTGGAGGCCCGTCGTCGGTCTGCCATTTTTGAGACACAAGAATTCCTCCATTTTCAACTCATGCATTCGCTGCATGTGACTAGGACATGTTCAGTGGTGATAACCACCTTTAAGGTTCTTGCCATCTCTACTTAATAGCGTTATACGTGCAAAGCGGCACTCATTACATCGCTGGGTGAATCTGAGCTTGCTCAAAGAAGGTCCAGGCCTTGAGAGGTCCTGGACCTTTCTTGACGGCGATAAGCGAGGCGAGCGACAGTTTTGGCGCTGACCGTGCTGGCAGACATCATATCAGCGGACTTCTGCGACCGCCTCCACTCCCTTTTTACGTGACTGGCGAGAGAGACCACGAAATGACACTACACCCACAATCGCTGTCACTTCGTCCTCGATCCACCTGACAATGAAGTGCTCGAAAGCCAAATTACTGCGGAAAAGTACACAGGAATGAGAATCCGTCTAAATCTAGGATCGTCCATCAGCATCATTCATCAACAACAGAGTTGAACTTGCGGTCGTCCTGACTTCTTGCATCCAGAAGCTGCGGCTACAAGCAACGGGAACAGCACTGCAAGCGCGATGACCAAGACCGTGCCCGGGATTTTTATGCCATTGACCGGCTTCCTTCAGCTCTCTCTAGATGTTCATCATAAACTTGGCGCGTCAGACACGACTAAATCATACCTCGTTGATCTTTCACATGCCTCTGACCCCACCGCATATTTGTACAATCAAAGAGGTTCTTAGACAATGGATAATCACACAGATGGTGGGTACACGACAGTTGACATTTGGGCTGCCTTCAATGTATGGAACTGAAGACTGATTTGCTGAGTACGACGACAAACTTAAAGTGGCCGAGTGACTGAGCCAAGGACGAGGAGGGTAAGACCTGCTAGATGCAAGTTGCATTAACAACTGAAGGACAGATTGGCGACGATAGTACGTTACTTAATTCACAGTGGCTCTGATCCCAGCGATGGACAGGCCTGCTGGTCACTGCAACTGAGCGAGCACGCTAGGCATGCGTGGTTGTGTTATCCGCCTAGGCACGGAAGGAGCACCTTCTCTCGTACCTCTACCTACCAACACATGCCTACCCCCCTCGTTGCTCGCTATACCACCTGGCCATTTCGCTCCATAGTTACAGAAATCATAAAAATTGAGAGAAGAGTAAAGGAATAAACTTTTGGGAAAGTCTCTTATTAAAAAGACTGCAAAAATCACAGCTATTCTAAATTCCCTCTAATCAGAAACAAAATTGCTGGAATTCCAATTTAACTGTCAAGACTACACATCTATCAAACAAATCTGGACTGGAGCAAAAGACCAAACAAAACACTTAACTTTTATGTTTTGGGTATAATTAAACGGTATTTTTCATTGCACCTTTTTACAATTCACACATGTGGTGACAACATATAGGAATTGCTAGATTTTTAAGATTTACGTAGATGCTGACGTCAATGAACAGTGCCTGGTGTGCGGAAAGTCAAAAAACAATAACTGTTATGTTTTGATATAATAAACGGTATTTTCTTGCGCACCTTCATACAATTCACCTGTGGTGGAATATACAAGAATTGCTGTCTTTTTAAGATAGAGACGTGATGCTGCGTCAATGAACATTGCTGGTGTGCGCAACAAGTCAAAAAAACAACGTAACTAGATCATATGTTTGAGCGACACAAATACATAAACTGTATTTTTTGGTTCACCTTCAATTCACCTGTGCGTGTGATATAGAAATTAGCTGTTTTAAGATTTACGTAATGCTGCTCAATGAACAGTGCTGGGTGCGCAAAAGTCAAAAACACGCGTAACACATTGTTTATGTTTTGATATAATAAACGGTAATTTTTTGCACCACCAAAATTCAATTCACCGTGGTGAATATAGAATTGCTGTTTTAAGATTTTACGTAGATGCTGCGTCAATGAACAGTCTGCGGGTGCGCAAAAATCCAAAAACACGTAACAACTGTTATGTTATTGAATAACACAATAAAACGGTATTTTTGCACCTTCACAATTCACATGCACGCTGTAGTGAAATATAGAATTGCTGTGTTTAAGATTTACCGTAATGCTCGTCAATCGAACAGTGCCAGGGTGTGCAAAAGTCCAAAAATACACGTAACAGTTATGTTTTGATATAATAAACGTCTATTTTTTGCACCTTGTCAAATTCAACCTGTGGTGTAATAAAGAATATACTGTTTTTAAGCATTTACGTAGATGCTAAGTCAATGAAACAGCTGCTGGTTGCGAAAAAGTTCAAAAAACAGGTAACTGTTTATGGTTTTGATATAATAAACGGTACATATTTTTTGGCACCTTTCAATTCACCTGTGTGAATATAGAATCGTTGGTTTATTAAGATTACTTAGAAAGCTGCGTCAATGAACAGTCTAGCACAGGTGCGCAAAAGTCAAAAAACACGTCACTAGTTATGTTTTGATATAATAAACGCGTTAAAAAATTTTGCACCTTTCAATTCACCTCTCGTGGTGAATATATAGAACTAGCTGTTAAGATTTACGTAGATGCTGCGCTCAATTAACATTGCTGGGGTGCGCAAAAGTCAAAAAACACGTAACTGCGTTATGTTTTGCATATAATAAACGCATGTATTTTATATGCGCACCTTTCAATTCAACTGTGGTGAATAATAGGAATTTGCACTGTTTTTAACGAATTATACGTAGATGCCCGACGTCAATGAACAGTGCTGGCGTGGCGCTAAAAGTCAAAAACACACACATAATCTGTTATGTTTTTTGATATAATAAACTGATACATTTTTTCTTGCAACCTTTCAGCTCACCTGTGGTGAATATAGAATTGTCTGTTTTTAAGAATTTTACGATATATGGCTGCGTCAATGACAGTGCTAGGGTGCAGCAAAAAGTCAAAAAACAACGTAACTGTGATGTTTCACGTACGATACACTGTATTTTTTGGGCACAAAAACCAGTGCTGACTACAAGATGCTGTCTGATGGTAATTTAACAGTGCAAGGTGGCATTTATCAACAGTCAGAGGTGTAATGGTAAAATTGAAACACCTAGTCTAGAAAATATGTATACTAGATATAAAAGTGGGAGTTTTGCAGCAAACAAAGAGCCTGCAGTTCACAAGAAATGATGTTTAACTCCAAGATAAGTTCAGGCTGCCCAATATCCAGGAATAATTCAATAGAGCAAACTGTTAATAATAAAGATATTCCACGTACACAAGGTCTACACTAAGTCTTGGTGAACTTTATCCAGTGTTTCTTTATAGATAAGTCTTGTCTGGTTCGACCCGCGGGGACCCCTCCCCGCTCGACCCGCCGTCTGAAATTACAGCGGTAGATGCTGCTTAAAATTCTCTAGCTAACTACATAAAAACTCAAATCTCTAATCTAAAACTAAATAGGAACGTGATCACAGCTAATAGTAGCAGTGTTTTCATACTCTTGCAGAATAGACTAATTTCGCTGAGCTGTTTGGCCCACAGGCAGAGACGCAGGTCCTATCCCTATGGAGACGCAGAGAGACACTGAGGCCTGAAACAAGGAAACGCAGTCCTCTATGTAACAAAACGAGTACATGTATTTTTACATGCCAATCGCAACCAAACACATCCCAGTCATGACGTATTGCACACACATCTCACACCCTTGCGCTATTCTGTAATCTGATTAGCTGGCCGCGCCAAATTTACAGGAATCGCCGAAAAAGGCCGCGATCTTAATAGATGATGCATCTAGATTTTAAACCTTAATTATCGCAAGATCTGGAAATTTCGATCACCATAAAAAACCTTGCCCGATTTTACCTTGACGATAAAAATCGCTCAACACTAATCATATGCAGATATCTCATTAAACAGAGTCTGTAAATTTTTGACCAAACAGTAGTCAGACACAGAGGTGGCAGGCTCGCTTCACATGCGAGTGCGGCAGTGGCACAAATATTCCAGGAGCGGCCCACGGTCGCATTGTACTTGCCGTGGTAAGGGGACGTTCGCAGACAGGGGTCACTCGGTGAGGCCCAGAACTGCCCGGTGTCAATCTAGCGGCCGTGTGTTGACCAGCAACCCCAAGGGTCCCTTGATTGGTTGACTAGGTCCATTCCATTCCCCCAAATGACATCTGAAAACCCCCAGAAAGTCGGGGGGAACGTCAGCACAACCCTTTGGGTTGGGAGGCCCAGGAGGGGGTGAGCGTCCCCACCTGTCCTCAACTCCCTTTCCCATCCGGTTTCCCTCGCCAGAGTTTACTATGTGGCCTGGGTCAGCGCCATATACACGAGGAAAACTTTTTTGGGAGGACAGCCCGCAGCTATTTTGGCGCGTAGAAATGGGGCCAATACCCCCTCTTCTTGCAGTAGGCGGCAAAGTAAAAGATGTAGAGGGGCATGGGGGGGCAAGTTTTGGGGTCAGGCCTGATCCAAGACCGGTGAGAGGACAGAGTGACGAGAAAAAAACAAATAGATGATGATGTGTGTGGCCCTATTTAGCAGTGGCAGCAGGGGGAGGTCGGGGGCCAAGCGGCCCAGGGTAGAAAAAACCCGTCGCAGGTACAAGAAAAGTAGCACACAGGGGGTCAGGCGAGGCGCGGCGGTAGTATTACTCAGTGCGGAGCGTTGGGGGTAAAACAGCTACTCGGGGTGTGGCAGTTCTTTCAAGACACCGGAGGGGCGAATATGGGTTAGAGAAACTGTGGGCAGAAAAGGGGGGGTCCTAGGGACTAACTTGGCCCATGGGCCCGCGTCAACCATGCAGGCCCCCATTGGGGCCCGGGGAAATGTGGCTCGATGGGTTGTCCCTCCTGCCGCCCCCGCAGCCCCCATGGCCCATGCCTTGCAGCCCGTCAAGGTCCCCCCCTCGCAGAAGAGACTTTTTCTCTTGCCCTCATCTCAGGTCCGATCCCTGCCACCCCATTGAAATCCCTGGCTACGGGCAGCCAAAAGGGGTGTGGCAGCAACTTGCCGAGTTTTTCAGTGAGAAGCTTTCTCCCCCGGCCATAGTGTGGCATCAGAGCGGGTTCAAGGGCGGAGGGCCATCTTACCCCAAAAAGAACCCGTTATCCATGGGAAAAAGTGCAACGACTGACCTTTGCAAGATGAATCAGGCGTGGATCGGGCCAGGATTTCCCCCAACACCAATTCCTTAGTTCAGATTACTCAGCCTCACCAAAAAATTTTAGAAATGGTTTGGGTTCAAACTACCTGCCTCAGCCACTATTCTGATGCTGCCACCCACCTGATGCCACACATCTGCTGCCAGATTCTCCATCTGCCTACCACCATATTTACCAGGGAATTGTATTGCCACCCACCTCCACACTGTGTCATTGTGCCACTCTATGACCTCATGCTGCTGCTGTTGCTGCTGCCGTGACCTACACACTCTGTCATTGTGCCACTGTCTGACCTCATGCTGCTGCTGTTGCTCCTGCCATGACCTCCACACTCAGTCATTGTGCCACTCTGTGGCCTACTCCTGTTTTTGCCACCTCCAGAATGTCATTGTGCCACTGTCTGACCTCATGCTGCTGCTGTGGCTGCTGCCGTGACCTCCACACTGTGTGATTGTGCCACTCTCTGACCTCATGCTGCTGCTGCTGTGACCTACACTCTCTGTCATTGTGCCACTCTGTGGCCTACTACTGTTTTGCCACCTCCAGAATGTCATTGTGCCACTGTCTGACCTCATGCTGCTGCTGTGGCTGCTGCCGTGACCTACACACTCTGTCATTATGCCACTCTCTGACCTCATGCTGCTGCTGTGGCTGCTGCCGTGACCTCCACACTCTGTCATTGTGCCACTCTGTGGCCTACTCCTGTTTTTGCCACCTCCAGAATGTCATTGTGCCACTCTCTGACCTCATGCTGCTGCTGTTGCTCCTGCCATGACCTCCAAACTCTGTCATTGTGCCACTCTGTGGCCTACTCCTGTTTGTGCCACCTCCACACTCTGTCAATGTGGCACTGTCTGACCTCATGCTGCTTCTGTGGCTGCTGCCATGATCTACACACTCTGTCATTGTGCCACTCGGTGGTCTACTCCTGTTTTGCCACCTCCAGAATGTCATTGTGCCACTTTCTGACCTCATGCTGCTGCTGTTGCTCCTGCCATGATCTCCACACTCTGTGATTGTGCCACTCTGTGGACTCCTGATGTTGCTGCCACCTCCATACTGTGTGATTGTGCCACTCCGTGGCCTACTCCTGTTTGTGCCACCTCCACACTGTGTCATCTGACCTCATACTGCTGCTGCTGTTGATGCCGTCACCTCCACACTGTGTCATTGTGCCACTCTCTGACCTCATGCTGCTGCTGTGGCTTCTGCCATGCCCTCCACACTCTGTTATTGTGCCACTGTCCCCCAAGCACCCCCAAGCACCGTGGCAGTATACAGTGGAGATAGAGGCAGGGAGTCCCTCAGAATCACTTGCACACATGGCCTGCAGCATGCAGATTTGCCTGGCTAGTGACAGCCGAATAGTCACCATCCGGCAGAGGGATGACTTCTGGCTCTCCACCTTCTTGGACCCTCGCTACCGGTCCAAAATGGGAGCCTTTTTTTCAGCTGCTGAGAGGGAGGACAAACTCAAATACTATAGAGAAGTCCTCCGTAGTCAGTTTGCTAACGTTCCGAAACCATTTTTGGCCAAGGCAATTCTACCTCCATCAGCTTCTTCATTAATACTTAAAAAAGTTCCAACTCTCTTTATTATGAAGTATAAACGTGGTAGTTTGAATCCAGTTTCTGCGTGACACCAATTTGTTGAAATGCAGCATATGGAATTGAAGGAGAGCCTAACTACAGGGAATGTTTTAGGTGCTTATTTTGCATTCGGTGCCATTAGTGATGGAATTTAGTACAAAACTGTAATGGTGAAGCAAAAGCAAATGCTGCAAAACTGGCTTTGGATGAGCTTCTTCAGTATGAAGAATGAGAATCATGTCCAAATTACAGACAGGAAAAACTGCCTCCGCCTCCTCCTTGAGCCTCGTCTGTCATATCCGTGTATCGTACCTCTTGCCTCCGTCCCTTCACCACGATCCTTGCCGGCTGTCCTGATCTGACGCTTGTTCCCGACTCTGAGTTTGCCTGACAATTTTGTACCTCACTACACCTCGGCTGCCACCGCAAGCAAGTCACATCAGAGGAAGTGACTTTTATTTTCATCTGCACAAGCTATCTAACCTTGTTTCCACAGAATGCTATATGAGGTAAAATTCATAAAGACATCTGATCACCCTGTTTAAACTGTATTTCAGTAGTTAATATACTTAGTACCATATAATAATGAATTAATAGTAGGATACCACATTTCCTAGGTCCAAAAGTTTAAATGTGTCTCAATATTAGAATTTGCTCACCTACTTGTCCAAGCTTATGTAGATGTACTTTTTGTACTGCTAGTAAACCTTTTGCTGTCTTAGGAAACCCCAAAAATAAATGATAATAAAAAATAAATTTAAAATTCAATTAAACAAAATTTTATATGAAAAGTTTAAAAAAGTTTTAATAATAGTTTTGAGGACATGAATGAAAAGCTTTTAAGAACCAACCATTTAGTTAGTAGAAAATATAGCTAAAAACTGTGTTGATGCCAAGGGGCTGATTTTTGATGCCAATTATTTGTCTTGCCCCATTTGAGAAGCTTTATATTAGACACAAAGTCCTTTACACTACAATAATAATAATTTAATAAAAAAAATAATCTTTATTTATTACGCCAAAAATTTTCCCGCACACTTTACAATTTGGAGGGTAACGTACAGCATTACACTTTAAAAGACTTACAAATGAGACACAAGGTGTGAGGGCCCTGCTCGCAAGAGCTACATTATTAGGGTTACGGGAGAGACGAAGGGCAAAAGTGCTGATTTAAAGGGTCCAGCCATGTGACAAAATAGGGGGTTTTTTTACATAGAATTCGATGAACCTGCCCCCCTCATATACACATATAAGTAAAGTGCCAAAAATTTGAAGAGTGCGCTGGGGAGTTGGGGGGGGGGAGGGTTTTTAGCATTGGGATTCGGGTGGCCAGAGGGGAAAAGAGTATTCTCGGGCCCTTTAAAAAGCATGAGATTCTGAGTGTGCCTGATCGCCCCCCGGGTAGATTTCCAAAAGGGGTCCCGAAATTTTGGAAGTCTTGGAGAGGGCATGGGGGTTGGGATGATTGAGATGAACCTGAATCACACAAGCAGAAGGGTAGGGGGGAACAGAGATGGGGAGGAGATGTAGGAGGAGAGCGTTTTGGAGAGCTTTAGAGTGAGAGCGAGGGGTTTATGTTGTTCCTTACTATGGCAACAGGAGTACTGACACAGGGTAGAGGCATCTTATAGCGTGGAAAGAAAGAAAGCCTGGCTGCTGCATTCAGGACAGACGGGAAGGGGGAGAGTTTGCACAGGGGGAAACCGAAAAGCAAGGAGTTACAGTGTCGGACGAAATGAAAAGAGCAAAATAAAATTTGAGTTTTTCCACAGTGAGAAAAGGACGGATTCTGAGATGTTCTTGGGGTGGGTGACAGGAGGGGGGCAAGGGTTTGGGAAAAAAGGGATGAAAGACAGATCGGAATCTAGTTAACCTAAGCAGGGGGCCTGTCCCCTAGGAGTTTATGGTGGTCCACACACTGAGCAAAAAGGGCGGGGTAAGGTCTGTTATAATGGGGGGATGACAAAAGTTCATTTTAGTGGGGTTTTTTAGTTTAAATACGGGGAGGACATGATGTCAAACAGCAGACGGGAAAGTCCTGGTTTTTTTGTACAGAGCGGAGTGATGTCTGGGGAGGTGTATAATTGGGTGTCAACGCGTAGAGAGGTACGGGAACCCAAAATCTCTGGGTTTGTCCAAGGGGGCTGATAGTTTGGGAAAAGGGGAGGGACCAAGAACGGACCCTGAGGAACCCCGCCCGAAGAGGAAAGGAGAGGGGGTGAACCTGCAAATGAGACATAAAGAGGGGTTTTAAAAAAGGAAAGATGAAAACCCAAGAGAGAGCGGTGTCCTGGGGGGCCAATGGTGCTAGATGCTGAGAGAATTTTGGTGATCAACAGGTCAAACGCTGCAAAAGGATCCAGAAGAACAACAATATATTTTCCCCTGCGATTTTGCTGTTGGGAGATCATTGGAGACTTTAGTTAGAGCAGTTTCCTGGAGTTAGGGTGGGGAAAACCTGATTGCAGGGGGTCAAGAAGAGATTTAGCGGAGAGATAGGGGGATTAGGCGGGGTAGACCAAGCTTCCGGAGTTGGAGTAAAGGGCAGGTTAAGACTGGTCGGTAGTTATCAGGCAGATGGGCCCAGATCACTTTTTCAGAAAGGGGGTTATAATCATGTTTAAAGGAAGATGGGAAACCCAGAGGAAGAGAGAGGTTACAGATTGCAGTTAGTGAGAGAATAGCGGAAAATAGACTGGAAAAGGGGGGGGGAAAGGGGGGCACAAAAGGGGGTGGGGGGGGCGCGCAACGCGAAGCCGGGAATTTTTCTTCTTCTGTGTCGGTCAAGAGCTGAGGTGGTGGGAGTGGGGGGAGGGACCAGAGGGCTGCTGTTTGGGTGGAGATAAATTGTTTTCCCGGTTTTTTGTAAATTTTTTTCTCCCCTTTGAAGTGAGGGGCCAGGTCTTCAGCACAAAGTCAGAGCCGGGGCCTGAGCTTTAGGCCTAAGAAGGAGGGATGGTGTCAAACAGGCTTTTTAGGGTTGTTGCGTAAGGGTTGCATGAGAAGGTAAATATTTTTTGTTTGGCTGTGAAGGGCATTTTTTGATAAGTCCTGAGCATAAATTTATAGTGGAAAAAGTTGCGGGTTCTTCGACTTCCCCACAGACGCTCCGCCATCTGGAACATCGCGCAGATGGGAGTCTGAGGGTGTGCCATGGCTTGGGTGTCTGACTCTGGTGGTGCGGTTGTGAGGGGTCCCAAATTTTGGGTCCGGGGTGGTGGAAAGAGTTTCATTATTTGTTTGGGGACCCCAGGTCAGGGCAGGGGGGGAGGAATTGGGGGCAGTGAGGACGTATGGTGGTCTGTAATTCCTGAGGTTCAGGAGCGGAATTTCTGAAGGGGAGACGGGCAGTGTGTCTAGAGATGGGTGAGAATTAGTAATAGTGAAGGAAATACATTGTATCAGAGAAGTGTAAGGAAAATTTTTAAAAGTAGAGTTTGGGGAAGGTTACGAAACCGATCCAGAGAGTTCCCCATCCTTGGGGGTGGGAGTTAGTAAACTCGAGAGGCCAAAAGAAGGGGTTTAGTGAAAGGGTCTGAGAGGCAGAGGGAGACAGGGGTCATCAAAGGGAGTTAAAGTCACCCCTGAGAAGTGGGTATTTTCAGTAGAGAGGGAAATGAGGGGGCCAGGCAGCAAAATGATCCAAAACGGCGGGTGAGCCGGAGGCTGTAAAACAACCGGACTCGGGGGAAAATGGCTGAAAGGTCTGAGGGGTGGGGCCTCAAAAGGGGGGGAAATGAGTGAGGGTCAGGAGGAAAGGCCTGGAAAATGCATGTGGAAGAGAATTTTGCCAACTCCCCACCCGCCTGTTCTCGGGGCTGGGGTGTGGGTGAAGTGTAGGGGCCATAGACGAAGCGGCAAGGGAAGCGGTGTCAGGGCGGACCATGTTTTTTGTGAGGGAAACAGGGTTTTGGGGGGTTGGGGAGAACCGATCATGAACAGCATGAGTTTTTTGCAGACGGTCGGGGGCTTTTTACAAGCACATTTTAAAGGGACTGGGAAAAGAGTACAGCAATACAAATTTGGGTTTAAGGGTTTTATGGCGGGAGGAGGGGGGATGAGCAGTAAATGGGGGTGGGCCGGGGGTTGGAGAAATTCACCTCGCAAGAAGCAGAGAAAAAAAAGATACACAGAGGTTCTGATGAGTATGAGGGCTTTGTGAGCAATATGTAAGCAGGTGGTTTGGGTTTTGAAAAGGAAAGGAGAGTGTGTGATAACCGGGTGAGGAAGGAGCGAGGCGCTGATGTGGTAAATTCTCTGGGGGAAAAACTGGGTGGGAACCAGGAGGTAGATGGGGGCAAAAATAGACAGCAAAACTGGATGGTGAATTTTTTTTTTTTTTTTGAGAAGCCTAGATCTTCAAGAAAGGCTTTTTTCCCATCCCCCCCCGGCCCCCTTCCGGCTAATTTCGGTTTTTTTTCAGATACCTTGATTCGCTCTATCATCACTTTCTTTTCTGGTTTTACAAATCAAACATGGCTATACTGACCCAAAAGGCAGCGACCCCCCTAACTAAATTTATCTTCCTATGGGAGTTCATTGATTAAATCAGTGGGCCCAGCTGCCAGCAATGGGTGGAGTTAAAAAAGCCAGCAGAGGAGATCTACAGGGCAGAATTCAGGTCACTAGCAATTTACATAAACACAGGGTAATTAACAGGACAGAGATTGGGGGAAATCTATGCATCAACATCCAAACACAGCAAAGCAATTTTACATTCACAGAGACAAATGAAAAGGGGTGTATCCCCTATTCACAATTCAACATACCCGAACACAGCAGAGCAATTTTACATATCAGCAGAGACCAAAGATGGGATGTAGTCCCATTCCAAATTAACATACCAAACACACAAGCAATTTTACAATACACAGAGACAAATAATGGGGGGGGTATCCACTATTCCAACTCAACTACCAAACACACAGGCAATTTTCATATACAGCATACAAAAGATGGGAGGTGTAACCACTATTTCCCCAAACAATACCCAAAAAAAGCAGAGCAATTTACATATACAGCAAGACAAATGAGGGGGGGTGTAGCCAAATTTCACTTTCAAAAACCAAAAACCAGCAAGCAATTTTACTATACGGGAAGACAAGGGGAGGTGTAGTCCACATTCACAATTTAACATACCAAACAAGCAGAGCAATTATACATATACACAGAGACAAAAATGGGAGGTTTCACTATTTCCATTCAAAAACCAAAACAAGCAGAGCAATTAAAAAAACAGCAAAAAAATGATGGGGGGTTTGTCCCAAAATTCACAATTTCCCTACCAGAAACGCAAAGCAACTAACAAACACAAGACAAATGATGGGGGGTGTAGTCCAAAACAATTTTAAAACCGTGAAAGAGAAAAAAGATCATTCTTTTGGGGAAGGGGCCCGGGGGGCTCAATCAACAATTCGGAAAACAAACCTTTACAGCTCACAACACTTTAATCTGGGTTTACTTACAGAAGGGTTCCACTCTCTACATTTTGGCTATACTGACCCAAATGATAAGGTTGTGCCTAAGGAAGGCACATTTCATTCATTCTCGTCCAATTTCAACTTTCTTAAAGTCTGCAGCCCAAGTTGACAATAGCCATTGTTTCTATATTTCAATAACTGTCATTGTTGTTTTTTTTTGTTAAAGAACATTAGTCAAATTCGACTTTGGTGCAGGTCCACCCGAATCATATTTATTGTAACTTACCAAAAAGTATACACCGTAACCCTAAACTTACGTTGAGGACAGGGTTTAAAGGCCTAGTTAGGGCTCTGCACTTTGGGGTCCAGTGACGTGATTGTTTAGTCGTTACTTTTGGTCTCATGGCATATTAGGTTGGAAGCAACATTAGAGTTGCAGTGCCAAAGAACTTAAAAGCACCACGGAGAGGTAAGTAAACCTTTAAAAAGCCTAAGAATCCCCACTCTAAACTCAATTTAGGGTTACAGTTAGGCTATGGCTTAAATTGGGGCGCATTTTGCATCGTATTTCGCGGTGTACTACGCTCTAATACGAGCGAAATGCGCCCTAGTTATGGATTACGCCTCCTCTCCCCAGGCGTACAAAACGTCCGGGGGGATAAATGACATGACATTTAATAGCTGCTTACGCAACCGCGGGAAACGCAATGGGCTGGCGGGCTGCCGGCCCCCGCGCATCACGGGTGTATGTGCCGGTCTGCGCGAGCTCCCGAACACCCGCCGTAATTGTGGGGCGTACTGTACCGTGTGAACTTAGCCTTAGGGTTAGGGACACAGTGAAAAGACTACAAATAGTGTTGAAAGAAGCAGGGTCAGATTTTTGAAACACTAAACAATAACAGAGCTTGAGAGAGAACCATGACACTGATAAGACTACCATCACATAGAAGAAAAGAAAACATGCCAAATGGCTGCCACCCATATAAACTTTATTAGAATCAAGGGACTACAAAAACCCAACACTTAAAAACATTTAAAAACACACAGAGATGTTCTAACAGTTTCAAATCCTGTTGGGAAATAGAAGAAAGACCTGATATGAGCACAATCCTATTACAAAGGTCTAATTGGATGTAGTATTGATGAAAAAAGAAATAAACAATAATAGATATAACGAACAAGTATGAAACCAAAACTATATTCACCTTAGAAACCTCTTCGGGAAAGTTGTATAAGAGAGTGTATATGATATAGCAATCAAACTAACCCCAAATGACATGGCATAGCAGAATTGTGCAGGTAACAGGCTAGGCTACAGCACCGAGACTCGACACGTATCACTGGCTATGAAGCATCATCAGGAGTGCATGGGGAGGAGCAGAGTGTCCATTTACATTTCATCACAGAGAAAAATAGAAAATCTGGAATAATCAAGACCGGGAGCACAATAAAGAGAAGGTGACAGAAACAATGATAAAATAAAATACCTCACCCTGTGTGGCGGTCCCGTAGCAAACATGATCTAGGAGATATATATGGCCAAACGAACGGCGAGGTATATCTGGGACACATTGTACAGACATGAATATATGCACAGCAGGAAATACAAACAAGATGACGTATGTCAAGACATGCGCACAGCGCCTGGGTGACGAACTAAACATAGGAAGATGAACAAGCAACGCCACAAAGTCTATAAACAAAAAGACGTTTGATTAGACAAGTGCTCAACACATTAGAAATAGACCTTATATTAGGTAAGAAAAAAAATATAACATATAATGTGAGCATTCATATGCTGGAGCAATGGAATATATTTAGTATAAGGACACACAATAGCGCAGAGCATAGAAGGGCCCAATAGCAGCACATTAAAGATAAATGTTCAGCAAGTGCTGAAACACATATACATTGTAGTGAAAGATACATACAATATAATGCCATGATAACGACCAAAAATATAAGTTGTGTGTATATAGACAAAAACTATGTAAAATACATACCGTATATACTTGAGTATAAGCCAACCTGAATATAAGCAGAGACACCTACTTTTGCCACAAAACACTGGGAAAACTTATTGACTATAAAACTGGAAACCAATAAAATTACATAGGCAGGTATAGGCAGTTTAACCCCCCCCCCTGCTCCCACGAGGCAGTTTAAAGTTCCCCCATAGGAAGGTATAGGCAGTTTAATGTCTCCCATAGGCAGGTCTATGTCCCCCATCGGCAGGTGCAGGAAGTTAAAGGCAGGTATATGTCCCCCATAGGCAGGTATAGGCAGGGTTTGTCAAAAAAAATTAAAAATACAAGTACTTACAGTGCCTTGTGAAAGTATTCGGCCCCCTTGAACTTTTCAAACTTTTGCCACATTTCAGGCTTCAAACATAAAGATAAAATTTTATTTTTTTTGTGATGAATCAGCAACAAGTGTGACAATTGTGAAGTGGAATGAAATTTATTGGATATTTTAAACTTTTGTAAGAAATAAAAAACTGAAAAGTCAGGCGTGCAAAATTATTCGGCCTCCTTAAGTTAATACTTTGTAGCACCACTTTTTGCTGCGATTACAGCTGCAAGTCACTTGGGGAATGTCTCTATCAGTTTTGCACATCGAGTGATGGACATTCTTGCCCATTCTTCCTTGGCGCACAGCTCGACCTCAGTGAGGTTGGATGGAGAGCGTTTGTGAACAGCAGTTTTCAGCTTCTTCCACAGATTCTCCATTGGATTCAGCTCTGGGCTTTGACTCGGCCATTCTAACACCTGGAGATGTTTATTTGTGAACATTCCATTGTAGATTTTGCTTTATGTTTGGGATCATTGTCTTGTTGGAAAATAAATCTCCGTCCCAGTCTCAGGTCTTTTGCAGACTCCAACAGGTTTTCATCCAGAATGGTCCTGTATTTGGCTCCATCCATCTTCCCATCAATTTTACCATCTTCCCTGTCCCTGCTGAAGAAAAGCAGGCTGAAACCATGTTGCTGCCCCCACCATGTGTGACAGTGGGGATGGTGTGTTCAGGGGGATGAGCTGTGTTGCTTTTACGCCAAACATATCGTTTTGAATTGTGGCCAAAAAGTTTGATTTTGGCTTCATCTGAGCAGAGCACCTTCTTCCACATGTTTGGTGTCTCCCAGGCGGCTTGTGACAAACTTGAAACAATACTTTTTATGGATATCTTTGAGAAATGGCTTCTTCTTGCCACTCTTCCATAAAGGCCAGATTTGTGCAGTGCACGACTGATTGTTGTACTATGGAGAGACTCTCCCACCTCAGCTGTATATCTCTGCAGTTCATCCAGTGATCATGGGCCTCTTGGCTGCATTTCTGATCAGTCTTCTCCTTGTTTGAGATGAAAGTTTGGAGGGACGGCCGGGTCTTGGTAGATTTGCAGTGGTCTGATACTCCTTCCATTTCAATATGATCGCTTGCACAGTGCTCCTTGTGATGTTTAAAGTTTGGGAAATCTTTTTGTATCCAAATCCAGCTTTAAACTTCTCCACAACAGTATCACGGACCTGCCTGGTGTGTTTCTTGGTCTTAATCATGCTCTCTGCTCTTTAAAAAAGAAAACCCGAGGGCTATCCCCAGAGCAGGTGCATTTATACAGAGACTTGATTACACACAGGTGGATTATATTTATCATCATCAGTCATTTAGGACAACATTGGATCATGAGTGAGTTTGCTGCACTGAAAGTAAAGGGGCCGAATAATATTGCACGCCCCACTTTTTAGTTTTTTTTTTTTTACAAAAGTTTAAAATATCCAATAAATTTCCTTCCACTTCACAATTGTGTCCCACTTTTTGTTGATTCTTCACCAACAATTGTTATATCTTTATGTTTGAAGCCTGAAATGTGGCAAAAGTTTGAAAAGTTCAAGGGGGCCGAATACTTTCGCAAGGCACTGTACTTCTCTCCAATGCAACTCTCCGGGTGCTCCGTCTTCTGGCACAGGCAGCTTGATGACATAGCACGTTACCTGTGCCGGAAACTCCAGAGGGGGCTACAAGTCTGCTTGCGGTCTTCCTGAGTCCTATTGCGAAGTAGGGATTGCTCGCTCTCTGTTCCGCAATAGTGTCTTCAGCTGTTTGCGCTTCCAGAAGTCGCATATAGCTGAAGCGATCTCCGCCAGCGCCCCGGCCAGGGCAGCGCCTGGGCGCCGGCGGGTAACTCGAGGGTCAGCTGTATGTGTTCCCAGAGGACGCCAATACTGACTTGAGGACAGCTTTTTCAGCACATTTTTTATACTCCAGTATATACGGTATATATATTAGAAAACAATAATGAATAATATAAATAGTACAAATGTCTACACACAAAATATGATAATGAAATAGCTAGGCCCAGATCTAAGCAAAATAATATATCTATCTGCAAAACCCAATTTATGTAACAATGATGAAAAACCAAACACCACAAGATGTCTGCAAAGAGAACAACACAGGGTGAAGGGAGGGGGATGTCAAGACATGCACACAAAGAAAAAAATAAAGTCACAGATTGCAAATACAAAACTGAAAAACAGATGGTGTCAGCAAGGGAAATAGAAATATAGGTAAGTAGGAGTGAAATAAATACATGGATGGAACATCACAAATGGAGTGTCCCACATAAAGGAACAAATGCCATCAACAGAGAGATCCCAGTAATGGTGGACAGAAACGGAATAAATCCAAGGATAGGACATCACAGGTGGAACAACCAAAACAGAGGATCAGATGCTGTCAGCAGGGAAGTCCAGGCAATGGTGAGTAAAAAGAGAGTAGATAGAATGCTGGAAAATCACCGATGGAACATCCAAAACAGAGGAACAAATGCCATAGGCAAGGAGATCCGGGGAATGAAGAACACGAATGGAATGAGTACAAGAATGGGACATCACAGATGGAACCTAAAAGAGGAAATATAACAATAAATACATTTTTTCTCGTATATAAAATTAAATATATATATATATATATATATATATATATATAAAAATATATATAATATATATATATATATAAATATAATATAAAATTTATATAATCATAGATACATATAGATACATAGATACAAAATAGATACTCATAAGATACAAAAATTGTCTCAGTTAATAGAAACAGTATAGCGTAACTCCTCATCTGGACTCAGCCCATAAAAGAGCTGGGACAATGAATAACCAGTATGACTACCATGGCAATGGATATTGTGTTTTAATAGGATTTTAAAGGAAATGTTTTTTTACATAACTTACATGGGCAATAACTCCCTGGGTTTTGAATAAAAAAGGTTTCGTTTTCATAACCTTATAAAAAAGCAAATCTCCTACAGCCAGTTTGTTTTCTTGCCTGAGTGGTTGTTATTCAGTGTAGAAGATTTTGTAATTCTCTGTCATTTAACTTCTTAAGTAAAAGAAGTTTTAAACCAAAAATAATTCATCACACAATAGAAACCAGTTTTCAATGTCATAGTATAATAAATCAATGTCAGGTCCAGAATAAATGTTGACCTTACTGAAATCAAATTCCATATGCTCCCTTGTGATATCTTTCATGCAACACATATTCTGGAAATTCTGTTAAAAAGCCCCCTCAATTTGCTTTCTTTTAGAAAGAATTTTACAATGTCCTGCAGTTATATTTAATAATGATGCAAAGTTCACTGCATTTCACCAGTGTGAACTGCTAGACTCTCAAGAACTGTTAAAAGCTTCATTTGATTTTGTGGGCAGAGTATAAAGAAATTTGAATTAAAACTTCATTCAATTCCTCTGAACAATTTGGCCTGGTTTGACCTAAGGATTTGCTAAGCTTTTCTCACCACAGTGTGAGATGGTATACAATGTCAGTGTAAATTCACTGCAAGCAACACAGCGTTGTGCAATAGTTTATGTCTACTCTGTGTTACTGGATTCATTCCTATTCTTAAGGGGACATGTCAACTCCTCTGATATGTGGCCTGGTAAATACTTGCATTCCCAATGATGAAAACAAGTTGTTAAAATCTTGCTTTGTGTATTCCTCTGATATTCCTCTTCCTCTATGAATAAACTAACAAATGGCAGTTGCTATTCCCCTTTGCAATATGGCGTTTACTTATATTCTCTGACATTGACCAAAGAGTTTAGACAATGTCAGACTGTTGTCAGGGTACAATACTTTTGACAAGCGTAATAGTAATTCCCTGTTGTCAAATTATTCATACATCCCTAGGAGGCAGTACAAAATAACCATGCAAAGAGAAGAGGTCTCAGCATTGTCATATGACGTGGAATTTAAGTACCAGTTAGGAGAGCTGACTAATGCTTTATGTATGTGTTAAAACAATTGTAAACGTCCAATCAAATGTCCAATCAAATCAATGAGTACAAGAATGGGACATCCCAGATGGGACCTAAAAGAGGAAATATAACAATAAATACATATATCTCGTGTATATATATATATATATATATATATATATATATATATATATCATAGATACATATAGATACATAGATACATAGGATGAGGACGAAAAATATGGACCCGGCGCTCAATTCCAGAAGGAAAAAAAAAAACCCTCGTGATTAGCGAGGATATGGTTTTAAATAAAGGTTTTTTATTCCATTAAAAATGAAAAGAGAGTTCCCCTTTCCATATATAAAACACACACGTATAATGCGTTTCACACCATCAGGCGCTTCTTCAGATAAAAATGTGTTACTTCAGACGTACTTTCACCATAGAGTGACACCTCTGTGTTTTTCTTTCTGTTTTCCTACATAGATACATATAGATACTCATAGATACATAAATATCTCAGTTAATAGAAACCAGTATAGCGTAACTCCTCATCTGGACTCAGCCCATAAAAGAGCTGGGACAATGAATAACCAGTATGACTACCATGGCAATGGATATTGTGTTTTAATAGGATTTTAAAGGAAATGTTTTTTTTTACATAACTTACATGTCAATAACTCTCCTGGTTATGAATAGAAATGTACGTTTTCATAACCTGTATAAAAAGCAAATCTCCTACAGCCAGTTGTTTTCTTGCCTGAGTGGTTGTTATTCAGTGTAGAAGATTTTGTAATTCTCTGTCATTTAACTTCTTAAGTAAAAGAAGTTTTAGACCAAAAATAATTCATCACACAATAGAAACCAGTTTTCAATGTCATAGTATAATAAATCAATGTCAGGTCCAGAATAAATGTTGACCTTACTGAAATCAAATTCCATATGCTCCTTTGTGATATCTTTCATGCAACACATATTCTGTAAATTCTGTAAACTATGGGCAACAAAGTGAGTTTTAGACCTAAACCGTTTTCATACATGTGGCCCAAAGTGTCTAAAGCCCATAATATATGTGCATGCGACATGCTGCTCCAAAAATGAGCCACTTTTAAGAATTATAAGACATTTTTCTTATGCAACCACAACAGTAAATGAGAACCTATGTATTTAAACAATGTATTGCGTTAATTGGGCACTCTAATTGCTGTTACATGAACAGTATGCAGTAACAGGCTGATGTATTATACAGGGCTGTGGCTTCATGACTTTAATGAAAAGCGGAGGTATTTGAATATTTAAATAAAGTTGTGTATTTAATGTGTAAGCAAAAATCACCTCATTTATGCCACAATTAAAAGTGAAAGGGTTATAAAAATTTCTATGATAGGATGTTCTGTAAAAGAGATAAAAAACAACATAAGTTCTAGTTATTTGTGCTTTAGAAAGGTGAAATGAAAGCAGTCAAAATGACAGGTCTCCCTAATGTCTTATGTTAGTAGCAGTTTATAACATAGATTATTAAAACATTCATTAAAGTGATTCATATTTAATCTCATATGGGATAAATACATTAATTTTACTAATTTGTTCCTCTTTTACTTAACTGGTACACTTGTAAAATCTAATAACGGTATAGGAACATCTTATAATAGACTATGATGTCTTATGTCATTATACATTTTTGTAACAAGATATCCCCCGTTAAGATTTCTATTCCTCTAGCCTGTATTTCAGTAACGCCTGGCACCTGCTAGAAAAATATGCTTGTTACCAATAGTCTGCCATGTGATAAAAAGGAAGTATAAAATTAGCTTTTAGGATTGTTTAGGAGGAGAGGAACATAGCTGCTTTCTTCCAAAAACTGACCCTCATCTGTCTACGGATTGTGTCTGCCACATAATCATCCCTCTTTGCAACTCTGATAAATCATCACTTTTAGCAATGCCATCAATGAGGGCTATGAGTGCACCTATCACACACCTTATATACCCACCAAGCTGTCATGATCCTGCTTGGTGGGTAAATAAGGTGTGTGATAGATGCACACATAGCCCTCATTGATGGCATTGCTAAAAGGGACGATTTATCAGAGTTGCAAAGAGGGATGATTATGTGGCAGACACAATACATAGACACAATCCAGCGCTTACTTCATAAGCTACACACTGCAGATGTGAAAAGCAGGAGGTAGTTATAATAATGGGACTCCACTGTGTAGTTGCACAAGCTGGGGGAGATTCACTAAAGCAAATGTGCCATCGCTCTGCTGCAATTTGCATTAAAAAAAACTGGTGTATATACCCTGGACAACATTGGTTACATGTTTAACCCCTTAACCCCCAGGCCTGAAAAGGCCTTAATGGCACAGTTGTATGAGGCTTTGCTTTATGTTGGAGAAGTTGTACTTTTAAGGGGCATAGTTTGACTTTACATTTAAATTACTGCAGAATTTTTTTTTTTTAATTTGTGTGCGTTTTTTAAATTATTGTTTTCACACCATTCACATTTCACACTAAATAACATGTTATATTAATTTCTTCAGGTTATTGCAGTCATGTGGATACCTAATATGTGTAGTTTTTTTATTTTTTGTAATGTAGGCACAATTATTTTTTATTAAATATTTATTTTAATTGTATTTTTTTCTACACGTTTTATGTTTTTTACTTATTTTTATAATCCCATGAAGGGATAACTATTTCACATTTTTTTTACACTTCGTAATGTATTAGCATGTTCAGATTTTGTAATATTTTACCTTTTTTGTCAGTATGACACAGGCAGCAGTGTGCCCTGACTGCCGTCTTGGTATACAGCTACTCTAGGTCCCCAGAGCTGACTGTTCAGCTTTGCCCCGGGCTCCATCGGGCCACCAGGAGTCCTGATCACCCGATGGAGCATGGAAATGCCCTTTGAAGATGGCGCTGTCACGGACTGTGGCAATCAAAGGGTTACGCACCAGGGATCAGAGGTTTCTTCCACTTCCCGGTGCTTACAGAAACTACTCTAGGAACAGAACTGTTAAGTACAGTTCTGTTCCTAGCTCAGCTATGGCACTGGGAGTTGCAGAACTCCTCTTTCTGCACCGCCCTTTGTTCATAGTTTGTGGGCAATCGTTAATTAGTTAAAACAAATTTTGCACATTTTCAGCAAGGGGCCATAAAAAGGTAAGGCCTGCAGTACCACATTGCTCTCCAGTTTTCATAGGTTATTACAGAAATAATGACCTGTAACATATCTGACATATTCAGAAAGCATTTGCGTCAAAAAGACAAGACACTTTTGTCTGCGCCTCTCTTCAAGGGGTGTGTCTATGTAAATTCCTATGATAGGACACATTGGGGCAGATTTATAAAAGCAGTTGCGCCAGAATTCTGGCTCAATTTGCACCTAAAACAGCTTTTCGCCACATTTACTATGTGTTTTAGACAGTTTCAGGCTCTTCTGCGCCGCGTCAGACAAAGGGGCGTGGCTTCATAAAAAGTGGGCGTGGTTTAAATGCAACAAGAAATGCTCCAAGATGTGCGACCAAATTCTGGCGTAAAAGTAAGCCAACTTAAAGATGGTACAAACTGAAACTAGACAGTTCTAACCTGCGCCAGATTTATCAACACTATGATAAATTTGGTGCATTTTAAGGCTATGTTCACACGGCTTATTTCAGAACGTATTTACATCGGATTGCCGATCGTAAATCCGTTCCGAAATCAGTTGAAAATCAGTTGCAAATAAGTGCCACTAAGTGTGGCACGTATTTGTAACTGATTTCCCGACGGATTCACCATCTCCAATCATTGTAGGTGGTGAATCCGTCCTATAAATAATTGACATGCACATTGTTTTTCGTCCGGATTGCCGTCAGTCAATCCGCGGCAGGCAATCCAGCACGGAAATACGCGTCGTGTGAACGACGAGCCGTATTTTTCATTGAAATCAATAGAAAATGGGCTGTACTTATTTCTGACTGATTTGCCGACGGATTGACAATCGTCAATCCGTTGGCAAATACGCGGCGAAATAAGCCGTGTGAACGAGGCCTAAGACTGTCTAGTCTAAGTTTACACTGTCTAAAAGTAAGACACTTTTGATAAATCTGCCCCATTATGCCAAAAAGCGTCTCAGTTCATGCGTTGTTATTCATGCCATTTTCTAAGTGTTGAGGCTACGACACCTTTTTGGCACACAGGCAGTTTGTCTTGCGATGCAACACATTTATAAAGTGCTATGAGCCACTTTCAAACATAAGTTCAACTCAACTTTGGTGCAGAATTGCCTCCGACACTTTCCACAAGGACACAATCTGGAACACAGTGTGCCACAAATGGTGTCAAATTTTTGTAGCATCTTTTAGTGTAAACTAAGCCAAACAATGGGAAATGTAAAGATGTAGAACACTGTCTAATGAAGCCGCAAATTTATAGAACAGAATTAGCCACTGTGATAAGTTTGGAATATTCATAGACTGTCTAGTCTAAGTTTACAATGTTTAACTATCAGGCAGGTTTAGTTAAACTCTCCGAATATCTTTCCCTTCAGACACTGCACCAGTATGGGCCTATTGAAGAGTCGGTATCCTGGTTTCCTAATGGGAGAGGGATCCCAGACAGTGATCAACATAGGATTTGGTCTGTCACAGTACGGACCTGCTTCGTTCTCATGGGTCTCTTAACAGTGAATATCACATATGGTACGGGTGTGACTTACTGGAGGGGGTAATGAATCTCTACTCTCTCGAAGCTGCACACAAATTTACTCAGATTGCAAATTGAGCATAAATTGCAGCACAACACAAACTACTTAACCCAGATACACGCTGCTTTTTGAATATGGGCTATAGGTTCCTAATACGCACACACTGCTCATGGGGTTAAACACTATATGAAAGGCCGTGGAGTCTATTATTAATAGAAGAAGATGTATTCTTTAGAAAAGTGCACAAAAATGAAGATGAAAAGGTGGCATACAAAACAAGCAATACAGTTATAATAACAGAGAGAAATAGCAATATAAACTACTTACAATATGTTGACTCTTCTGTTTACTTGAGGTAAGAGGAAAAATGGATGCCCCCAAAGGTGAATCACCCTCTATTGTAAAATCTTTATATTCTCAGTCCTTGGCTCAGGGTTCTAGAACTTTCCATCAATTCACTACACCAATTTGTTGTTCCTTAATAAACAGTAAAGTAAACTTGATGCAAGTTGTTGTCCTTGGTGGGATTTGAACTCGTAGCCTGATCCCTTCAGGACAGCAATACACAGCTCAATCACTGTGCTCGACATGTGTGCTGTCAACATTTTTTATGGCTATTTACAGTCCAACATGTTTCGTTGCCATCATTTGGCCACATATGTTGCCAATACTTTACTACTTCAAATAATTGAAATCATTACAAAAAAATTCTGACTTTCAATAGTTTGATTCTACAGAAGAATTTTTTATTTTTCCACGAATATTGATTTGAGCAAAAATAGCCCTCTTTCATGTGTCCCTTTAAAATCCTTTCTATGTTAGGTCTCTGTGACTAGGGCTGGCCTTACATTGACTGATGCCCTATGCATACCTTCTGTTGAAGTCCATTATAGGATAAATCAATGTAATAAACATATATGTCATAAGCCTTATACATTGGGCAACATGTATGAAGGAAGGCACGTTGAGTCTCATTTTCAATGTATAATGTGCCTGAATGTATGAAAGTGCATTGGTAAATGGAGTCTAAAGTTCGACACGCTTCGCCTATGTGTTAGATGGATTGCGGAATGCGCCTAACATGTAAGTAATGCGCCTAACATGTATTAAGGTTATAGACAAGCCGGAAATAAGAGAAGTCATTAGAATAGCATGTCAGTGAATAGAAACTATGGTACTGATCTTGCTTGGAGGACCACAAGTCCCAGCAAAACCTCTTGCTGTATATAGAATAGAGGGTGAGAGCAGCAACAATAAATTTCAAATTTAATGTAGTAAAAAATTTAAATATACAAATCTGAACAACATAATCAGTGGGTTATTTAATGTAAAATTAGTTTAAGATTCTGTGAATTTTGAATACATTTTATACGAGATATTTCTATATTTTGTGGGTATTATATATTTTATGTTAATTTTATATGATCACATTTTTCATTAAATTTGAATAATTAAATTTTATACAGTTTGATAATTATAATAAATTACTTTTTATTATTGCACTGGTGAAAGTTGAGAAATATAGGACATTCTTGCCCTTTACAGCAAATCCAGCACCACTTCAACACCTCAGGCTCAGGCAGACCACATTGAAATAGTTCTGCCTGTTCAAGCAGTAATGGGCCTAGTTTTGCCGAACCACATACATATATGTGTCTAATATTATGAATGTGGTGCGACAAGCCTCCATAGCGCCCCCAAAACCCACCCCTTCATGTTATGCGCATTAGAAAGTGTCGAGTCTTACGAATAATGCGCCTAACACATATGTTAGGTGCATTAGACATCGTAGCCGGCTCAGTTAGGTGCATTGTTTGCCAGAAAAAGGGTGAAAAACCCATTCATACATGTCGTCAGTATGCCTAAATAACAGTGTCAAATAGCAGTTCCATACAGTTGCCCAAATAATAATATATAATGCTGACACCACCACACACTACAAATATACTGTATAGTGCCTTGGTAGCAGTGTCACACAATGCCTAAAAAATATTATTCTACAGTGCAAAAATTATACTGACATACAATGACAAATAACATCTCCACCCAGTGGAAACGCAGTTGCAGGAAGCTTTAGTACATCAAATCAGCTTTTTTACATTTTCTTTCATTTAATTCTTTTAAAAGCATTGCACAATACATCATCATTTGCAAATACAGAATTTTGAAAAGGAGGATTACAGATGTAAAGTATATAATTGAATGGAAACTCTCTGAGTCAGAAGCAAGATTGCCATATGTGCAGTTCCAGCTTTTTTTGTTTGTTACATATATTATTATATTATATTACCTTTTTGCACACTGAAGCATGAATAGTATTACAAAGTCAGTCAGTAGATAAGCAGTCAAATATAGAAACCAAAAGTATAAATAAACCAATATTATTATTAACACCAGTCAAATGACCAAGCAGGAGTTACTTGCAGGATGCTGAAGTTTAAGGCCGTGTTCACACGGCTTATTTGTGCACGGATTGGAGCCGTACTGTGCGCCGGATTTGCGCTGCAGTACGGCTCCAATCCGTCACAAGTAACAAACGGTTAATCCACAGTTCTCATAGAGAACTATGGATTCTGTCGCTCCTCCCCGCTCGGCGAATCCGCCGTGGGGGGAGAATGTGACGCGCCGTAAATAATGCATTGTCTATGGGGCCGGCGAGCAGTGCACCCGCCCGCGCCCCCCGCCCCCGGCCCGCCCCTTATTCAAGCCGTAATTGCGAGTGAAATCCGGCTCGCAATTACGGCTTGAATAAGCCGTGTGAACCTTGCCTAAGGGTGCACAATATGCAGCTTCCAGTGCTCCTATGTGCGACCCCCAGCCACCAGGATACAAAGATGCTTGGTCTATGTCCCCATACTTCAGAAAATAACATTCATCTTTTGACAGCTGTATTTAATTGATGGCTGGCACTGTAAAGGTGGGCACAGTATGAATAGAACTGCTTTGGTGGGCACTGTGTGGCTGGCAATATAAGGATGTATGTGTTATTTTTAGCAACCTAAATGAGCATTCCAATAAAACCAGTTTCGGTATTATCTCTGGATTTGTTTCCTGAGTGTTTATTAGTGAGACAATCATGGTTTATCCACAAGATATACATAAACAAGACTCCAAAGAGAAGATGATGAGTTGGAGAGGAGGTTATATACGTGTATGTGTTGTTCTCTTTAGTTATAGATGTAAAACAGACACTTCTGTAACTCCCAAAATCTACAATGAAAATAGGAGCCTCATATGCTCTTTTTGGAAAAATGAGCAGGAACCCCCATTCTGATCTCTGGCAGTCCCTAAAGTGGAACCAAAATTTCTTTGGGTGTTTACAATTGAGGTGCCATAAAAGTCTCAGACATGGAAGACCTCTCTAAGATTTATTGCAGCCCCTGGGATAAATACAATATCTCAATGTGTCCCTGGACCTGAAAATGTTGTGTAACTCTGCAGAAGAGGTTTATAATTTCCCCCAAAAAAAGAATAATATTGCAAGCAAAAGGAATATAATCACATCCGCACTAAAAATTCCTTGTTAAATTTCTAATCCGAGTGACAAACAATTGTAATGAATAAAACAGTTTACTGAAATATAATAATCGAATTCCAGGATGCAACAGTACAGGCGATATTATTCTGATTAGTTTCAATATAAATATACCCGGTTTTCCCAAAAAAGGGGCCCCCCTTTTCCCCCCCCCCTTTTCCGGGTTTTTTTAAAAAAAAATTTTTTTTTTTGGGGGGTTTTAATTTTTGGGGGTTTTAAAGGTTTTGGGGGCCCCCGGGTTTGGAAAAAAATTTTTTTTTTTTAAAAAATTTCAAAGGGTTTTTAAATTGAAAAAAAAAAGGGGGGAAAAAAAATTTTTTTTTTGGGGGGTTTTTTAAAATTTAAGGGGTTTGGGGGGTTTTTTGGGGAAAAAAAATTTAAAAAACCTTTTTTTTTTTTGGGGGGTTTTTTTTTTTTTTTTTTTTTAAAATTTTGGGGGTTTTATAAAAACCAAACCGGGGCCCAAAAGGGGAAAAAAAAATAAATTTTTTTGGGTTTTTTTTTGGCCCAAAGGGGTCCCCCCCTTTTTTAAAAAAAAACCCCCCAAATACCCTTTTTGGAAAAATGAGGAAAAAGGGTTTTTTTTTTCCCCTTTTTTTTTTTTGGGGTTTTGGGAAAAAAAAAAAAAGGGGGTTTTAAAATTTTTTTTGGGGGCCCCCCCCAAAAAAATTTTTCCTTTTAAAAGGGGGGGAAAATTTTTTTTAAAAAAAAGGGGGGGGTTTTAAAAAAAAAAAAAAAAAGGTTTTTTCCCCCAAAAAAAAATTTTTGTTTTTTAAATTGGAAAAATTTGAAATTTTAAAATTTTTTTTTTTTTTCCCCCTTTTTTTTAAAAAAAAGGGGGGGGGCCCCCCCAATAAAAAAATTTTTTTGGGGCCCCAAAAAAATTTTAATGGGGGGGTTTAAAGGGGTGGCCCAAGTTTTTTTTAAAACCA
Source organism: Phyllomedusa bahiana (assembly GCA_025379985.1). Lineage (NCBI taxonomy): Eukaryota > Metazoa > Chordata > Amphibia > Anura > Hylidae > Phyllomedusa > Phyllomedusa bahiana. The sequence continues at coordinate 61,461 of JAODAL010018538.1, forward strand.
AGCCAAATTCCCCTTTTTTAAAAAAATTTTTTTTAAAAAAAAGTAAAAAAATGGGGGGTTTTTTGGGGGGAACTTTGGGTTTTTTTTTTAAAAAAAAATTAAGGGAAAAAAAAGGGGGTTTTAAAAAAAAAAAAAAAAATATATACAATAATTTACCATTTTAATTTGTAGTAACCCCCAAAAATTTAAAAACAATATTTTACAAAAAATCCACAAGGGGGGGAAAATTTGTGTGAAAAGCCCACAAATAAAACATTAATTTAAAAGTACGAAGAAATCACTGCCAAAAAGGTTTGGGGTAATATCTGCTGCCAAATTAAAGCCAGTTGTGGAAACTGGAAAGTTTGATGACCCCCTTTACCCCTGGGGAAAAAAATATTTTTGTCAGACACCCAAATTTTGGGAAGTTTTCCCACTAAAAAAATTGGGGGGACCTTTTCTGGAAAATCATAGGTTTGACCTAAATATGAAACAAATTGAGGGAAAAACCCAAAAATTTTGAAAATCACATTTTCTGATTTTGGAAAGGAAATTTTTTTGCAAATTTAAAATTTGGGGGAAAATAAGTATTTTGGGCAATGACAAAAGTTCATCTCAATACTTTTTTTTAAATCCTTTGTTGGCAATGACAGAGGTCAAAACATTTTCTGTAAGTCTTCACAAGGTTGGCACACACTGTTGCTGGTATGTTGGCCCATTCCTCCATGCAGATTTCCTCTAGAGCAGTGACGTTTTGGGACTTTCTACTCCCTCCAAAGGTTATTTATATGGGGTTGAAATCTGGAGACTGGCTAGGCCATTCCAGGACCTTGAAATGCTTCTTATGAAGCCACTCCTTTGTTGCCCTGGTGGTGTGCTTGGGATCATTGTCATGCTGAAAGACCCAGCCACGTTTCATCTTCAGTGCCCTTGCTGAAGGAAGGAGGCTTACACTCAAAATCTCACGATACATGGCCCCATTCATTCTTTCATGTACACGGATCAGTCGTCCTGGTCCCTTCGCAGAGAAACAGCCCCGAAGCATGATTTTGACACCCCCATGCTTCACATTAGGTATGGTGTTCTTTGGATGCAACTCAGCATTCTCTCAATACTCTTCTGGATCATCCAAATGCTCTCTAGCAAACTTCAGATTGGTCCGGACATGTACTTTCTGAAGCAGGGGGACACGTCTGGAACTGCAGGATCTGAGTACCTGGTGGCGTAGTGTGTTACTAATGGTAGCCTTTGTTACGTTGGTCCCAGCTCTCTGCAGGTCATTCACTAGGTCCCCCCGTGTGGTTTGGGGATTTTTGCTCACTGTTGTTGTGATAATTTTGACAGGTGTCTTTTTTTATTGATAACAAGTTCAAACAGGTGCCATTACTACAGGTAATGAGTGGAGGACAGAGGAGCCTCTTAAAGATGAAGTTACAGGTCTGTGAGAGCCAGAAATCTTGTTTGTTTGTAGGTGACCAAATACTTATTTTCCACCATAATTTGCAATAATAATTTTTTTTTTCATTTCTATTTTGTCTCTCATAGTTGAGGTCTACCTATGATGTTAATAACAGGCCTTTCTCATCTTTTTAAGTGGGAGAACTTGCACAATTGGTGGCTGACAAAATACTTTTTTCCCCCATTGTATGTGAAGATGGTAACATAGTAAATCATCTAAACATATAGAGCATATGGGTAGAAAATAAAAGCACTTTACTCTGTACTCCTGCCTCTACATAAGCGCAATCTCATTACACGCCACTCTGTATTTAAAAAGGCGCCCAAATGCCCCGCAGACCGCATGGCTCCCCCCTTTCATGGCCTCCTTTCTCCTTGAATTCTATTTTCTACCTCTTGGTGTTTGAGGGCTTAACAGGGTCTTATAGTTTGCTCCATGTTTTTATTACAGGTGCTTTTATTTTTTACAAATATGCTCTATACGTTTAGATGATTTACTATGTTACCATGTGCACATATATGGGTCATCATACATACAAATACCACAACTGGTCACATCTGGCAGCAGATATTACACTACCTTTTGGCAGTGATTTCTTCGTACTATGTATAATGTGTACTGTCGGCTTTTCACACAAATATCCCACCCTTGTGGACTTATTTGTAAATTTTGCTTGTATATTCTGTGGATTACTACAAATAAAATGTAAATTATTGTATATATTTGTAATTTTTTGTATGACGATTTTGACACTTCTGTTATTCTCCACAGTGACATGTTTGTAAAAGGTCCATGACCGAAACGTCACATCCTAAACTGTCACAACCACGTCATACTTTCACTTTTGGCGCTTGTGGACTTTTTGTTTAAATATAAGTATTTTACGTGTATTGGAATCTTGGAGTGCTGCCAATAATTTATCTTTCAATATAAATATACACACCGCATAGAAGTATTAATCAAGGTCAGCCTGGTACATACCTTCCCTTGCTAAAAGTGTAGACTACACACCTCAGCATATTGCCTCTCTACTGCCAAACTTGACTGTAGCCAAAGATGTACCATGAGTGAACACAAGAACGTCCTGGCCGGCCGGTGGCATTCCAGCTTCCACCTGCCCTGACTGCTGCTAGTGACCTCACCAAATCTACACTGTACCACAATTGCCTCATTTGCATTAGGGCCTCCCAATAATAAAGTCACATCAAAATCCTTAGAATTTATACTAAAATAAATGCATACATTTAATCTAAAATTGATTTCCACTACTAAGAACCACAGAAGAAATATGGTCCGTAACATCACTCTCACCTTGGGGAGAAGCTGCCCATTTCTGTAGGATGACCTCAGATACGAGGCCTTCATGCCTAATTGAAAATTTCACCTTGAGTGTAGATAAGATCTATATGAATATATGTAAGAAGGGTCAAGGCAATATTTTCTATGGGCTGATGGCGACACTGCAGGAGATGACTGTCTCACTGAGGCGATAGCACAAAAATAATTGCACACTCACAGTCTATTACTCGCAGCTCAAAATACTTTGCACAGGTGAGGCACTTCTGGCTTGATAGTTATAAGAAACTTATATACAAATGTAAAATGTTTGGTGGTTTTCAGTTGAAAATTTAAACAGTGAGCTGGTAATTTTATTGCAATAAACTTTGCATCAGTTTCTGCCCCCTGAGTCATAGACCACAATCCTGGTCCAAACATGAACGGTGCAATATTCCTTCGTCTTTCTCTATCAACTGTAGGCCCCACTTCAGAGCTCATTACTGCACAGTCGGCTCTGTTCAAGGGATACTCATGTCACAGAGATCACAACCCTGTTCCAGGAGTCCTGTGACCTAAGGCTGTAGTCACGCTCTCTGTCAACAAGTGTTGTCTTCTACTGCTGCTCTGTCACCCATGGGAATCCTGAGACACACTTCTCCCTGTAGTCTGAGCAGCAGTCCCACAGATCAGGGCTCGTATTTGTATCCACAACCCTCTCTCTGCTGACTGTTATCCTAGCATCAATCTATCAAAGGTGGCTCATCACAGGGGCCAGTAATGCTAGTCTATCCACTCCAAACACAACACATCACAAAGTGCCTGCTTTCTGCAATCATAGGGGCTTACACACATCTAGGTTATATGTCATATCTCTGTCTTCAAGGCTTCACATGTTGCAATATCTCCATCTGACTACCTGTAACAGTCACAATTCTCAAGTGCAGTTATCCTTCCACTATGTCAAGCTACATATAAACCACAAAAATCTGTCCAGTAAGATGAAACAGGTCAACATTTCACAATAGGACCTTGAGATGACGGCTCTTGCATGTAAATGGCATGTTAGGCAACAAAACATACAGTGCAAACATAGTCCCAGTTCCAAATATTGGTGGCTGTTTCTAAGGAATGTTAAAGTCCCAGTGGAGCTCCAGCACAGTTTGATGGCTAATCTATTTTAACCTCTTTACAATCATTTAATATATTTTACAAAATTTACCAAGTCTTCAGGGAGCCCAGAAGGTTTGTTCAGCAGGAATGATACTCAAAGATCATTCCTGCTACACAAAGTGCATATGAATGTATACAGGCTTCAGACTGAAAAAAAATTGTGACATGTTACATTGGAATATGTATGTACAGAGGTATTATCCCCTAGAAGAATTGTTTCTCTGGGGAATATTTTGGTTTACACAAAGTCCATCAGAATTTGTGCAGTAGTGCTCATAGTCTATATGGCTTCATGCTGTAGGAGTGCTTACGGGTATATGTATATAAGCCCTGCTTGTGTTATTCAGTATAAATCTTAAGGTACTAGGATCATTTTGGGGGGGGTCAACTGTTTGTCAGCCAATGAACTCTTGAACCGCTGTAGATGGCCCCATTATGGGGATGGTATTGAAATGACTCTTACAATGACATTGCAGCAGTCGCTTCTAGGGCCACTTTTTCGTTTTTGTTAATTTCCTATGGTTTCCCCTGGTTCCCCCCACATTCCAAATATGTTTAGGTTAAGTAGCTTAAAACAAACCAAACTCTATGGGGGACATGTATGATCGGAGCTTTCACTCAAATTCAGGCGTATAATGCGCCTCACTGTGCCGGCTCCGCTGTCGGACGCACCTAATGCGCTGTTAGGCACAAGGTTCGCCACTTTGTAATGCGCATAACATGAAGGGGCGTTCTGGGGCGGGACGCACCAAATTCGAAAACTCTGACGCATGTATGAATGTGGGTCGGCAAAGTGAGGCGCATTACAGCTCCGACAGGCAGACCTAGTTCAATGTGGTCTGTCTGCCGGAGGCGTCGAAGTTTGCCCCGCATTTATAAGCGCACTTCGGCACCGACATACATCAATTTGATCTATGAAGTAGGTTCCTTTATACATTCTAAAGTAAAAGACAGGAAGACATGAGAATGATATTGCAAAATTTTTACTAAAACATATTTTTGGAGTTATCTATATTAGAAGTGTAATGAATATCAGGATTATGAAGAGTTAATATTTTTTTATATTATCACATCAGGGACAATACTTTAATGAACTGATGTTTATTTGCCTTTGTTATGATATTTAGATTGATCCCATATTAGTACTAACCACACTCTGGCATTCCCTCGCTTCCTGACCTTTCTTTGGAAATTTGAGCTGTTATTGGGTGCACATTCAGGCATGGTGAGGCTCATATTAATTTGATGCCTTTATATTTGAAATGAGCAATGAGATAATGCAGAGTGCTCAGCCGCTGTCCATAACCAGCTGCGTACCAGTTCCACTGTTGTATTGTGGTGTATGATGTGTGTATGTTAGGTATTTTATTTGCCAGTGATGAGTTAGGAGTATAGAATGTTTTAGTAGAAGAGAAGGAAACTGTCAATTACTGTGAGATAAGATATACATTGTGTTACTAAAAAAGGGTTGTCCAGGATTAGAAAAACAGGCTTGCTTTACTCCAGAAACAACTCAACTTTTTTTTATTGATTGCATCAATGGAGATGAGATTCAAAACCAAACACAATCCATTGACAAGAGTGGCTCTAGTTCTTGGACTTAGGCAGACCCTTTTTTATACTACTTGATTGTCTAGCAGGATGACACACATTTTTTTCAGATGTTTTTCCTGATTCTTTATTCATCTCACTATGATGCTAATTTGTACTTTTGTGCTGCATGTAGCCTCCCTACTCTGTAGCCAAGCAGCAGCAAATCCTGTTTAAAAACTATTCTCCTTTGCCCTGTAAAACTGCAAGGACCCCCCAGGATCGTTTACAGTGCATTATCTATCTTTCTCCCTCCTGACCTCTGTCTCAGCACACATCCCATTTCCTACTTCATGTTGAGAGGAACTAAAGTGAGTTTTTAAAGACTGCCCTGAAAGAAACTAAGGGGGACATGTATGATCGGAGTTTACACACATTTTCAGGCGTATAATGCGCCTTACTGTGCCGACTCCGCCGTCGGATGCACCTAATGCACTGTTAGGCACAAGGTTCGCCACTTTGTAATGCGCCTGACATGAATGAGCGTTCTGTGGGCGTTTTGGGGCAGGACGCACCACATTCGAAAACTCCGACGCATGTATGAATGCAGGTCGGCAAAGTGAGGCGCATTAAAGCTCCGACAGGCAGACCTATTTCAACGTGGTCTGTCTGCCGGAGGCGTCGAAGTTTGCACCGCATGTATGAGCACACTTCGGCACCGGCATACATGAGGCGCAGTTTTCACAGTAAAAAACGTGAAAACAGGCGCTTCGACGCGCCGATCTTCATACATGTCCCCCTAAATTTCTTCAGCCACCTGATCTAAACACAGAGCTCTTTCCTGTGTGTGGAAACACAGAACTACTAAGACTCTTGTCATCAAACAGCTGTAGAATGTAGAATTGTATGAAAGTATATTGCAATAGTCCCTAACTTTAGGAGAGATATTATTTTGAAAATATATTTTTTTACTGGACAACCCCTTTAATAATTCCTTTAAATGACGATCACAGATGGGTGGAATGGGCAATTGCACAGTGCTCCACTCACTTTGAGAGGTGGGGCAGGCGGCATGGTCAGAGTGCATACTGATGCTGACTGCCCATTGACTATAAAATTTTAGGTGCTAAGAATATAATTCTGCATGGCCACTTTAACTATGCAGCTACGGAAGTGGAAAGCCTGTTGTCAGTGGCACCGAGTAGGCAGGGATGGTTTATTACTGCCTTTGCCCTGCCGATCATTGTATCTACAGATAGGCAATAATTTTTCTTGCTTCCCAGCTGTGGCGGTCACATGATTGGCAAGGCTCCATGACTGCAGGAGCTGCTGATCTTATAAGACCCAGTTCAGATCTGAGGTAAATTCATTGATTTTATTTCTTCTGTAGCTGTGGCCAGAATATAATCCCCAGTTACAGGGGAAATCAGATAAAAAATAAAAAAATTAAAAAAAAGCTGACAGCCCAAACCACAACTTTTTGACCTACACGCAACAACCTTAATATTATGTATTACCTGTATACATATAAATGTTCATGAGTGACGCACTTATAAAATTTCATTTTAGTGCCACTTTTGATGTTCAAAAACAATGTGAAAAACAGACTTTTTAGAATGTTTTTAACATTTTCTCGGATATTAAGAAAAAAAAATAATGTAAAAATTACATAAAAATAAAGCCTGAAATACATCACAAAAAATGTGAAGACACTTGTAGAATAACCAAGCGAGAAAAAGCATTGTAGAGTTCAAACCCGTGTGTGCTAAAGAAAATGAAACGGTGCCTGATCAGGAAGTGTAGTACTCGGCCCAGACAGAAACTGGTTAACCCCTTACCGACATTGGATGTATGAGTAAATCCTAATGCCAGTAAGGGGCTTAATAGCAGGATCGCACCAAACTGTAGCTAAAACTTGGCGGTTACAGCGCGGAATGGTGCTGGTGCCATCCAACTCAGTTTAAACCCCCTTATACGCCAAGCAAAAATGGGGTGGCATCTAAAAACAAAATTTAAATTTTATTATTCTAAACTGGTGGCAATAAAAAGTACCCTTCAGCCCGCAAAAAATTCCCCTCACTCAAGTGTTAGTACAAAAAAAGTTATTGGTCACAGAAAATGGCACCGCAGCGCAAATCTCAAAAATATAAAATGTTTGGAGTTTTTTTCCGATACCAAAACATAATGGAAACCATACATGTATGGTATTGCCAGGTTTGTATCAACCTGTAGAATACAGAAAACACATCAGTTTCACCAATTATTGAATGCCATAAAAAACAAAGTACCTGCAAACAGTTCTTTTTTGTTAACATTTTGCCCCAGTTTTTTGCTGCTTCTCAGTATATTCTATGGTACAATGAATGAAACCATTAGAAAGTACATCTTGCCCTGTAAAATAAAAGCCATCCTATGTCTTTGTAGATGAAAAAATCAAAACGTTATGGCTCCAGGAAGACGGGAATGGAAAAACAAACAAGAAAAAAATAGGCCTCGGTGATAAGGGGTTAATGATTATATGAAGCTTGGCGTGACATATTATTGTGGGGGAAAGAGGGAAACATTTTTCTCCCAATTTTGAGGGCAATTTACCCTAGAGACAGCCCAGAAGAACATCATTCAATTGTTACAGATTAGTCCCTCCACTGGATAAAGTGATGGTCACTGAAATTACCATGCTGTAACACACATTTTCTGTTCTCTTTTTCCAAATGCTCTAGAGCATCTACCCATATTATTATAGTGGGACTTGGTTTAATAACTGGTAATTTAATGAATAAACCAAGATACTAATACCTGATATTTAATTAAAACTGAGTGTTCATCTTGCCCTACAGTCAAATACAATTTTCATGATCAAGATTAACTTATACATTTTCTGTTTAATCGGTTTTATGTCACAAAATTGTCTTTTAGCATGGATGAAAGTAATATTTGGCTGCTTTCATATGGGGCTTCTTATTAACTCTAAGTCTGTCACTAGCATATTAGTTTGGATGAAATCTGTTGCTTACTGATATTATATACATTAAATATGCTTTGTCCAAAACATCCAATAGTGTCACATCATGGGGACATTATGCTTTACTCATGACAGACTAGCACATATACACCTTGTTCTTCGAACAATATGGTAATTGTTACTAAATAAAGCAACCTTGTATATTATGCTGGAATTGATTGACAACACTCTGTGTTAGGGCATGTCTCCACTGCACAGGTTTTCGGACGGTTTTTCAGGCAGTTCGCGGTTTTGCAGACCGCCTGAAAAACCGGCCGAAAATGAGCTGAACAGGGCGCTACGGAAAACCTGTACAGCAGTCCACACTGCACAGGTTTTCCGCCTGCGGGCCGCCAAAAACAAATTGAGCATGCACATTCTTCCGTCTAGTTTTCGGACGGAATATGTGCATTTCTATGTGAAGGGGGAAGGCTTTTCTCCGCTCATCGCAAAGAAAAGCCATCCCCCCTGCGGCCGTGGGGACAGCCGCAAAACAGTGCAAGTACCGGTCGCATAAACCGACCGGTATTTGTCACTTGCCATTTTAACGGCCCCTTAATGTGATACTTTTTGACTATAAGGCCACGACAGCTGGAGGAAAAAAAGAGGCTATGGACGGGGTGGAATTAAGCCGTTTTACCCCAACAGGACTAGAACAAGGTGTTCTAGCATTACATATAGATAAGACAAATACGAGTGTAAAATCAATATGAAATGGTCGAACCTCAATCCCTTCAGACCTGAGAATTACATAAAAAACTGAGCTTTCTGTGTTTATTTGCTTCAGTAACGTTGAGAGACTATTCTCATTGAAAACAGCATAACAGAGAGAGGAGCATTGTTTCCGTAACTCCCATTTACTTGGGTGAAAATGCTTTTTGGCCAGAATAGTGTCCTTCTCCTGACACCCCTAACGGATTTTGCATCCCAGCATATGAAGGTAACATAACTGCAGTTTAATGTCGAAGTGCAGACAGAGCAGTGAGCTTTTAGCAGGCAGCAGACTAACCTCAATGAAGGACCTCCAAAGCACTATGGTGTTGGGGAGAGATGCATTCTTTGTGAGTAGTGTGCGAACAGTAAAAAGTTCTAGTTCGATTAGAACTTCGAACTTTTGTGAGTTCAGTTCGAAGTTCTGTTCGAATTCGAACTTCGAACCCCATTAAAGTCAAGGGGAGAAGATGTTCTGGCTAAGTGCGATACCTGTGCAGGTGAGGAGAAGCTGTAAATAATTTATTCTTTTCAATGGCTAACTGAAAAGATGAGGCCAGCTTGAAAGCAGGGGTGTAGATATAGATATAGGAGGTGCAGTGCTAGCAGCTGCTACAGGACCCTGCATCTTGAGGAGGCCCAAAAGCCACTTTGACACACAGGAGATTTGGAGACGGTGTGTTATACAATTACTGAACTCCCAAAACTGCAAAAACTGAACTTTTGGGCACTGAGTAAAAATTTGGGCACATCCAAGCACTCTGTATAATATATCCGTGTATATGAGAGTTAGGCGTTATGTGAGCCTGCAAATGTCACCAAATAACAACTTCTTGGTGTGGGAAAGATGCAGATAGCAATACCAAACTACCTAACTACTGATGTCTAAGGTTAGGAAAATGCTATCTAACTAAGATCAGTCTGTACAGTACAGAGAGTGAGCTAAAAATGGCGTTCACAAGGCAATATAGAGAAATATATATAACATGGTCATGTGATTTTAGCAGCCACAGCGAGCCCTACACCTCAGTGACTACACGTCGGTCTCTTCTCTGTTCTATACACTGATTGCATTCCCACCAAAAGTGCAGAAAGCTGCTGAAAACTAAACTGAAAATGGCGTTTCAAACTAGAACTAGAACGTTACGCAAACGAACATTAAAATGTTTTGTTCGAGTTCTAAAAATTCAAGATGTTCTACTAGAACTTAACTTTTCTAGAACAGATCAACACTATTTGTGAGTCCTGGTAACAAGTCAAGATAAGCTGTGGCCGTAGAAAACCACCAAACTTGGTACATATTTTTCCTCTTCTCTTTTTTCATTAAATTGTCGCACTGTAGTCTAATGTGATTACAGTATATTTTGGCTAATGTTGGATGTTTCATTGGTTCATACTAAGGGAGGCAGGTATGATGGGGTTTTTCACCCTTCTCTGGCGTCAAATGCACCAACGTGAGTCGGCTATGTGTTGGGCGCAATGTTCGTAAGACTCAACACTTTCTAATGTGCCTAACATGAAGGGGAGGGTTTCTGGGGGCGTTCTGGGCACGTGTTGCACCACACTTGTATTATTAGACACATATATGAATGTGGTTCGGCAAAACTAGGCGCATTGCTGCTCGAACAGGCAGACCTAGTTCAATGTGGTCTGCCTGAGCCTGAGGAGTCAGAGTGGAGCTAGATTTGCTGTTAGGTAAAAAAAATTCCAATATTTCTCAACTTACAACAGTACAATAATCAAAAGTAATTTATGATAATTATCAAACTATATCAAATTAAATTATTTAAATTTAATGAAAAAAGTTATCAAAAAAAAATTAATATAAAAATATATAAATGTCTGCTATAACATGTATTTAAAAATTTAAGGGGAATCAAAAAAACTAATTTTTACATTAAAAATCCCTGATGATTTTTCAGTTTTTAATTTTACTACATTAAATTTTTGAAATTCATTTTTGCTGCTTCACCCTTATCTTACTACACCAACAGCCAGCCCACCACGGCTTGCGGGGACTGTGATACACCAATTAAGATCACTGCCATATTTCTTTTTCCCCCCATGCTTTTCTAATGACTTTTTTTTGTATTTCAACCTATCAAGCCTTTATACTTTTTTGGCACATTTTTATGCCCAAGTTCCGTAATGCGCCAAACACAAGGCAGGTGCAATGAAATTTTAAAACCCCCCTTTAGGCACACAAAAACCAATTTCTACATTAGGACATTATACACTGAAAATAGTGTGAAAATGAACTTCGATCCACCAGTTCCTACATTTCTTTTAATCTTGCAAAGTGCAAGGGCCCATTTGACTTCATTAAAAGGAGTGCAAAGGAAATAACAAGCACCCCAATGTAATACACATACTCATTGGGGAACTATGGATTTTTTTAGAAGCACTGTTCAGCAGGTGATAAGCTATGGAACCACTATGGGTGGCACCATTATGGGGATAAAGTTTTTCAAAAGTCTTTTCTTTTCAGGCAGAGTCATTTGGGTTTTTCGATGTGCCTTTTTGTGTTTTTCAATTTTTTTTTGTTCCAGGCTCTTCCTACTCTCAAAGTACATGTTTAGAAAAAAAGCTTTCAATCAAACTGATTCTTCTAGTTTCATCTATGAAGTAAGTTCGTTTATAAGTTTTTACGTCAAAAACAGGAAGACATGGGAATGGGAATGGATTACAAAATCCTACAAAGCATTTTTTTGGGGTTATCTGGTTTTGCAGTGTAAAGAAATAAGATTTAAAGCATTTAACACTTTTTATATTATACATCAAAAACAAAACTTTAAATATCTGATGTTTTTTTGCCCCTTTATTATGATATTTTAAAAATTTAAATCATATAGTACTAACCCACTTTTTAATTCCCTACTTTCCCGACCTTTTTTTTGGAAATTTTGGGTTTTATTGGGTGGAAAACTTGAACTAAAGCATATTTTTGGAGTTATTTGTGTAAAGATTGTTGTTGATGTTTTTTTGTGGGAGTTGAACACAATGCTAATTAGTGGGGTTTTTAAAATGGTCCCGTATATTTTTTTTGGGACAGAAGTCTATGGCGGGTTTTTTCCTGTTTAACAAAAAAGAAAAGCAGTTGCACAGTAAGAGAATGTGTTATGGTATTGGCTTAGCCAATGTTTAGGGTACTTTAGGTTCTGTTGCTTGTGCTGATCCTTTCAATCATGTGTCAGACCACAGTGCAAAACCTGTTAAAGGGGTTTTTTCAGACAAAAATTTTTTGCTTTTAACATAAAATTTGGGACAGTTAAATAAGACTTTTCCCCAAATAAATTTGGGCAAACATTTTACTTTAAGACTTCGGTTCACAATTTTTTTATCAAAAGATGTTTAAGCTGCCCCCGGGTTTTTAACGTGATCTCAAAATCGGGCAGTTTCCTATCCTTCTTTCCTTAATTTAGCCAAAGGGGCCCCTTCTGGGGGCAACCACCCCCATTATTCAGAGAGAAAAAAAAAAAAAAACACAACCTGAAGTGCCCTTCTTAGAACCCGCCCTGTGAGAGTGGGGGGGGACAGAAACCCAAAAGGAAGCACCCCTTCCTTCCCATATGGGTTTAAAAAAAATGTACACCAAGTGTAACGTATGTTTCTGCACACAAAAAAATTTCTGAAAAAAACGTATGCAAAACCCGGGTGCCACTGGCAGGGCTGCGGCACAATGTAAAGTACTTACCACAAAAGACCGCCGCCACAGCACATTACTGCAAAAAGGGCAATACACTACGTGGAATCCCTAAAGAACATTTAACTTCTATCCATACAGAAAAAACTTTTAGACTCTCGGTTCACATATTTTTGATCAAAAGATGTTTAAGTGCCACAATTTTTCCCAAAGTGATCTCAAAATCGGGGGCCTATCCTATCTTTACCCCTC